>DWMZ01005542.1:0-10873 GCA_018249855.1 Eueides tales michaeli | reverse complement strand
ACACTATGTCAAGTGGCAGATTTGGCAGAATTTGTACGAATCGCTCATCCACAGCCACATTTTGCGAATGCAGCAGAGGAGGCTTGTATCAGTGTTAGTGGAGTAGTAGAGAAGTATGTTGTAGTTTATGCTTATTAAAAAAATTTCCCAAATAATCTCTATGTTTTAGAATCTGCCACTTGAAACCATATATTTCTATAGTCTATTTATTTTGGCATGTGACAAAATTTAAGCAAGTAAAACAAAGATTCCTAAACCTTTATTGATAATATCACATTTCTGTGGATTTCCTTTGGCCATGTCTCTTATATTGAAAAAATTGACAGCAAATACTTTACAAGAGTAAAGTAGTAGCTAGTAAGAACTAGCTAATTGTCCCATATGCTATTTTCAAGCTACAGGTATTTTTTTTGTCAACATCTCTGAAGGGAGATTATAAAAATGACAATTTGACAAGAGATAATGTTGTTAAATTAATAATTTAATATTCTTAGCTTGAACACTTCATTTTATATTTTTACATTTTCTTAATATTAAGTCTGTGAATAAAAAACATTTCAAAAGTGTTAGAATGGCAAACATTATACTTACATGATAGTTTTCATAAATATCATCTATACACATATTATATATATCTTAATAACTGTAATTATTGTGTATTGTGTATCAAAAAAGTATTTAATATGAGCAAATTATAATTATTTACAGATTAAACACTGACAAGAGGTTATATGAAGCTTTACGTAATTCTGTTGTACAAGGAACATGTGGGGACAAACATTTAGCGGAACTATTTTTGTTTGATTTTGAGCAAAGTGGCATTCATTTACCGGACGGTCCTAGACAGAAAGTGGTAGCGTTAAATGACCTGATTCTTCAAACAGGCCAACAGTTTATGGCCGGTGCTGCAAAGCCAAGGAGAGTGCCACGGTCAGCTGTGCCCCAGAATGTAAGACAATTGTAAGTTAATATTATTATAGTTTGATATAATGGTTTTAAAATATAAAATATAAATATAATTAAGAATTACCTTAAAGTATGTATGACAATTTTCTGTAGTTAAATTATTTATAATTATAAAGAATATTTGATACTTTTAATAATTATATATAATAATCTAAACATCTTATACATCTTATAGATGATAAGTGAAATTAAATTAAAAAAAAAAATTGAAAACTCCCAACCAAAAAAAATATTATTTTGTCTTAACTAAGTGTTTGTTGCTTTAAAGCTTCTAATGTTTTTCTTATTAAGCATGGGGAAGAACCACCATAATGAACAAGGCTTTCAATTAAAAGATCCACACTTAAATAATTCATGCATTCAGGAGCTTTGATGCAACAGACAGATACAGGCACAGACAAGTTAAAGTTTATAAAACCTTTTTTGGGAGTAAAAATTAAAGTGTGGTCTATCATATTACAATTAAATAATATAGTACTGCATTGAAAATCTGCCATTATTTTTATTAAGTGATCCTAAAAAGTGGTCCTTTTTGTGAATAAAATAGAGTACTAGAAGAAAAGGATTAAATATCAGCTAATCCATTAAATCATAAAATAAATTTTAATAAAATTATGTCATATTTGTTGAGATATTTCATTTTTGGGACAGAAAAGAGATATAGAGGGAGTGCAGACATGCCGCGTCCCCTTGTATGTTATAATAAAGAATGGCAACTTCTGCATAAGTTAGCAAAAAAATTAGATTCTCTATATATACATATGTCTAAAAAACATTTGCTGAACCAGTTTCAGCAGCGAAGGCGACTCCATAGTGGTGAGCGGCGTGTACGCGGAGTGCGGGGAGGCGAGCGCGCGCGAGGCCGCCTACCGTCTGTACCTGGCGCCGGACGCGCAGCAGGAGCGTCTGCTCGACACCGCGCTCGACGCGCGACTGAGGCTGGCGCGGCTGTGCGGTTTCCCGTCGTACGCGGACAGGTACTTTACGCAAGAAGTTATCAATGAATGACCTAAACTAAACATTGGCCGTTTTCTGAATTATCAAAACAATAGAAACAACTGCTAACGTTGGGTCCGATTTAGTGAGCGCGCTAATATCTGTCAGCTGTATTAATAATCCGGACCCCTTGTGAGTGTGCCCACGAATTCAAGAAGTTAAACATAAACGAACATAGCATTTTTTGATATAAACATGAGTGGAGTATGTAGTGTAGTCAATGAAGATGGTAAAATACTTGTATTTCAAACATTTTTCGTAATCGAGGAAAGTGACGATAGTGACATTGACGTGGAACGTCAAAATAATGTCAATGTTCCCAACGCTAACTCTCCGACTACTTTGGTGATGACTCACTCAAGCACAAATCTCAGCTACGGCTCGCATACTGTACTCCTATAGAATGCTCGTCTGCCTGGCTTTCCATGGAGATCTTTTTATCATGAACACGTGATGGTATTATGCTGAATCTGTATGAAATATCCAGGAGTCTGTAAACTCAAAGATACATGCATTTACTGTGAGGACTACTTACTTTGTACTAGACAAACTACAGAGAAACAAATACGAATATTAGACATTTATGAGAATCACTATTACAAATTGGTGGATTTGTAGTTAAATTCACACTAAGTTCATTTTTTTTCTTTTTTTATAGCATCACGCTGTATCCCGCACGAGGCAGGGTAGGTAGAGGGATCCCAGGAACCTAGTGTTAAGACACTCCGTTCCACTTCCGTTCCCCGCTTTCCGCCGAATTTGATTGCGTGTTGAGTGGCGGAACTCAACGCAGCGCTTTGCCTTATTACCAAAGCGAAGAAGAATGTTTCATACATTAAATATTTAAATTGAAAATATTAAATATTTAATTTCCTCGACTGGGGATCGAACCCAGAACCTGTCGGTTACAGTCACACGCTTGTGCCGTTGCGCCACGACAGGCCTCAAAATTAATAACATGCAAATTTAAGTTTTATATTTTTTAAAAATTACCAAATTAATATAGAACGGTCGGTTTTTAACTCGCATTTGTACCAGATTTTTTTTATATGATGTGTATTTTTATAATTTTATGTGTTATTTATACACGACGTAAGAATGTTTTTACGCGCTTGTATCAGGGCAATCAAAGCAAGCACAATGGAGACGGCGTCCAACGTGCGGCAATTTCTAGATATATTATCAGACAATTTGCACGACCGAGCCAACATCGATTTCGAGGCCATGACAGATATGAAGAAAAAAGAAAATACTTATCAGGTAAGAATCATGTATAATAATATGTGCGATTGGATTGTAAAAAAGGTCTATTATGTTACTAAAAGTGTTTTCTATGATCTATCTATATTTTTGATGATGCTATTAAATCATCTTTTTCGGCAAAAAGCGGGGAACGAAACTTCTTAACGGAAACAGAGTGTTTTAACACTAGGATTCCTCTGCCTATTTTGCTATGTGCTGGATACAGCATAAAGCTAAAAAATATATGTATTACGCAAGGTCTGGTAAACTAAAAAGTAGAGATCAGTTCTGTCACAGACCTCTTTAAGTAAGCAGAAAAAGATCACTTTGATTGGTCCTCAAATAGTGTTTCTAGTTCTAGTAAGGGAAAAAAATAGAAATTTATAGTTTCCAAATAATATGATTATTACATAATATTATTATAAAGCTTACATTAATTTCCTTTCAAAGTGTGCCACTTTTATTATTACACATATTTACACAGTAAATGCATGTATATATATGTATATATATATATATATATATATATATATATATATATATATATATATATATATATATATATATATATATATATATATATACATATATATATATATATATATATATATATATATATATATATATATATATATATATATATATATATATATATATATATATATATATATATATATATATATATATTACAAAAATTTCCCCTCAGAAAGACCTGATGTGCTGGGACACGCCGTACTACACCCACAAAGCTAAAGTCCAGCTGTTGAACGGCGCCTCGTCAGAATTCAGCCCGTACTTCTCTTTGGGCGCGTGCATGGAGGGCCTCAACATGCTTTGCCAGGAATTGTATGATATTACATTGGAAAATGAGGAGATGTTGCCAGGTATGTTGAACAATTATGGCGATTTTTTTAGTTATTATAAACACATGTAGTATAGAAAATGTATTTTTTAAGTTTTATCTGCAAAACTTTGATATAGATTAGTTTAATATGCTTTTTGCAGTGCAGTATAAAGTTGGTGTGTAGAGTCAATTTTTAAGATATTGTGTAGTGAGTTACGGAACACAACGCCGCGCTGTGTCCATCAGGGCGAGATTCTGAAAGTCATTTAAATAACATAATTCCAATGGTCTGTACCAATCGAATTCGCAACCAGCCAGACCTTGATTGATAAAATGTATTTTTCTTATAAATAAGCAAACAATTATATATTATAATATTAATCCCAGGTGAATCATGGTCACCCGATGTCTACAAACTGCGCGTAGAACACTCAGAAGAAGGAACATTAGGACACATATATTGCGACTTGTACGCGCGCGCCGGGAAGCCACACCAAGACTGCCATTTTACAGTGCGCGGGGGCAAAGCCCTGCCCGATGGGTACCAGAACCCCATAGTAGTGGTGATGCTGTCCCTCTGTGGGGGCCACAGGGGGGGCCCGGCGCTGTTGGGGGCGTCAGCGGTTGATAACTTGTTCCATGAGATGGGCCACGCGCTACATTCAATGTTAGCAAGGCCCAGGCACCAGCATGTGGCGGGCACTCGGTGTGCGACCGACTTGGCGGAGCTGCCCTCGGTGCTTATGGAGCATTTTGCTGGGTGTCCTGATGTATGTATACGTTTTGGGGTTCTTATTTTTTTTTTACTATGTTAATGTGATTTTGTAGTAATCGTTTTTTTTTTATATAGTCACATTTGTGTTTTTTGTAGTAGCAATACTTTGATGATAAATCTGGGAATGTTGTGCTCAATTTAATGTGCTTGTTAAAGCAATTTAGAATATTACTAAATTTAAAAACGTATAAAAATTTGAGCGAAACAGGATTTGAACCCGCGCCTCTTGGAATCCGTCCAAGCGCTCTAACCACTAAGCCATTCGTTCTCACCAAGCTCCGGCGAAATTTTTATATGCTTGTTACAACTTATTTATGGTGTTAGTATCTCTGTAGGGAGATTTTTACAATTTTCAAATTCTGCTTTGTTCAAATTTTTATGTTTTTAAATTTAGTATTTTTCTTTCCGAAGTGTGGAATAACACTTTTAAAATAGTAAAAATAATTTAGAATATTATTTATCCACCGAACAGATGCAATGTGAGATGTTTATATAAAATATTTTATGTGATACCAAATTATTCGTTGTACACAACACATATGAAACACACATACAACAATGTGAAATTTAAAATTAACGATTATATCTTTTCTTCCTAAAGTACATTGAAATATATCAGTTCTTTTGTGCGTTACAAGTAATTTGTAATAAAGAACTGATATAATAAACTTGAATACTTATTCACTCACGTGTTACTTAGCTTCACGCTGTATCCCGCACGTGGGAGGGTCGGCAGTGGGAACTTGGAGTATTAAGACACTGCCGTCCGTTCCCCACTTTCCGCCGAATTTGAGGCAATGCGTGTTGATTGGTGGAAAAACATTATTTTTTTTTTAGAGGCAGGGTAGGCAGAAGGATCCCGAGATCCTAGTGTTAAGACACTCCGTTCCACTTCCGTTGCCCACTTTCCGCCGAATTTGAGGCATTGCGTGTTGAGTGGCGGAACACAACGCCGCGCTTTGCTTCATTACCAGAGCGAAAAAATGAAACATTAAATATTTAAATTGAAAATATTAAATATTTCATTTCCTCGAGTGGGGATCGAACCCAGAACCTGTCGGTTACAGTCACACGCTTGTGCCGCTGCGCCACGACAGGCCTCAAATTTTTAATATATTTAAATGTTTAATATATTATATTCTTGAGTAGGGATCCACAACCCGTCATACTCACAGTCACATGCTTGTACCATCAGCACCTTCACAGGCCTTCTATAAACTAGAATAAAGAAATTATTTTGTTTTCTAATATTTAATGTCACACACGTGCAGGTGGTCCGTCGGTTCGCGCGCCACTTCCAGACAGGCGCAGCGATGCCGGAGGACATGTTGCAGAGGTTGTGCGCTTCCAAACATTTGTTCGCCGCCAGCGAAATGCAATTGCAGGTAATTTATATATATATATTTTTTTACCTTCACGCTGTATCCCGCACAAGGCTGGGTAGGCAGAGGGAACCCGGGAACCTAGTGTCAAGACACTCCGTTCCACTTTCGTTCCCCACTTTCCGCCGAATTTGAGGCATTGGGTGTTGAGTGGCGGAACTCGACGCCGCGCTTTGCCTTATTACCAGAGCGAAGAAAATGAAAACCTTAAATATTTCCATTGAAAATATTAAATATTTCATTTCCTCGACTGGGGATCGATACCAAAACCTGTCGGTTTCAGGCAACGCTTGTGCCGCTGCGCCACGACAGGCCTCAATTAAGTAATTAATAAAATGTTGATAATTATAAAAAAATATATATTATTTAGTATTGTGACTAACATGTATAGTAGTGTACAGATGCATGTAGGAGTGTGAAATAATATTTTCATAATCTGTACAATATTTTTAGGCAAACCAATAGTGTTTAATTATTTATTCTGCAATTCTTCGGTTAAAATGTTGAGAATAAACGTTTTAAAAATGTCAAAAGTATGAACATATAATAATATTAGTTCCACGCCTACTTTACCAGCTTACTTTTAGAGTTTTAAAATGAACATTAAATATGTAATTTAAAACAAGCCTCGTTATAATAAAATTATGAATATATTTCCAGGTGTTCTACTCAGCTCTCGACCAGCAGTACCACGGCGCGGCGTTGTGCTCCGACACCACGGAGCTGCTGCGACACGCTCAGAAACAGTATTACGGACTGCCCTATGTCGAGAATACCGTAAATATACATATATTATTAATAGATAATTATTGTCTGTTGTCGCGGCAGGTTGTGGGTTCGATTCCCATTCCAGGAAATGAACGAAACGGAAATATCTCAATGGAAATGGAGTGTCTTAACATTAGACTCCCAAGTTCGTTCTGCCGTGTGCGGAACCACCATCGGATCTCCATGCCATGTGCGGAATACACCTTGAAGGTAAATAAATATATGTGATTATAGGTAGACAAAGACTAAAAACTTAAAAAATGTTGACATTTATTTGGTAAGAAAGTGCCATTTTTTTATCTCCATAAGAATAATGTTTCAGCTCTATTTAACTTAAGGGTAGGCAGAGTGACATTGGGAATCTAGTGTTACGACACTCCGTTTCGTTGCCCACTTTCCGCCGAATTTGGGGTATTGCGTGTTGTGTGGTAGAACTTAACGCTGCGTTCTACTTACTTTGTTGGCAGAGAGAAGAAAATAAACATAATAAATATTTCATTTACTCGAGCGGAGATGGAACCCACAATCTATCGGTTTAACAGTCGCATGCTCGTGTCTCAGAATCGCGACAGATTTAAGTCGAGATTTAGTTTAAAAAAACATGAATTTAATATTAATCGCGCGCTAACACACACACACACACACACACGACAATCTATTAACCATTGATTCTCGTGTGCGTGCAGGCGTGGCAGCACCGCTTCAGCCACCTGGTGGGCTACGGCGCCAAGTACTACGCGTACCTGATCTCGCGCGCGCTGGCGTGGAGCGCGTGGCGCGCGCACTTCGCGGCGGGCCGCCTGCGCGCCGCCGGCCACGCCACGCGCCACGCGCTGCTCAAGCACGGCGGCTCGCGACCGCCGCAGGTGACGATATTCAAAAAGAAATACTTTTTTAGTCATGTTTACGCTGTATCCCGCACGTGGCAGGGTAGGCAGGGGGAACTTGGCAACCTAGTGTTAAGACACTCCTTACCGTTCCCCACTTGAGACTACCAGAGCAAAGAAATGAAAACATTAAATATTTAATATTTCATTTCGTCGAGTGGGGATCGGACCCGCAGCCTGTCGGTTACAGTCACACGCTTGTGCCGCTGCGCCACAACAGGCCTCTAATACTTTTTAGATAACATATACAAAATTTCATGTAGCGGAATTTGAATCTGCGCCCCTCGGAAACCGTTCGACCGCTCTGACTGAGCACTGAGCCGTAGACAGAGAGACTGTTTTTATTTACTTTGCGTCTAGTCCTGGAGGCATTTTGTGTTGTGTAATAAACTCGACACCTTACTGTTACTCATTACCAGAGCGAGGGAATGAAAATGTTTTAATTTCATGAGTGGAATCGAATACACAACTTGTTATGACAGACCCAAGCTTACTTTTGATTATGGTCTTAAGTGAACAATGCGCGTTCAGAAAACAACTTCAGTGGCCACTTTTCGTCAACCGTACTATAGCACAGTGGACCCTCGTTAACTCTAAGACCTTCAAATTAAAGAGCAGTCTAAAACTATAGTATACTACTATCCGTAGACACAAAACAAGAAACAAAAAACCCTAATAAATTGTTTTGTTATTTACCAGGTACTACTCCGAGACTACTTAGACACCGAGATCACTCCGCACACGCTAGCGATGGCGCTGACCGACGAGCTCGACTACCACAAGGAACAATTAGACACTGTGTTTAAAATGGCTAATAAATAATATCTTGTATTATATATTATCTGTATATACTTAATTATATTAGTGATGTTTTTTTTGTGTGTTGGTAACACTGTACCAGACATTTGTGGGTGAAATGAAAGTCCAGGGCAAGTTAATGTAATATTTACAATGCTCAAGTCAGTTTTATAAAGAAAAATTGCTTTGCTTTATTTAATGATAATCTCGTAAATGCCTGTCGTGGCACTGGGGCCGTGGTTGTGGGTACGATCACCACTCAAAGAAATGAAATATTTAGTATTTTCATTCCTTTACTATGATAATAAGGCATAGCGCGGCGTTGAGTTGCACCGATCAACACGCAGTGTCTGACATTCGGCGGAGTGTTCAATAATCTCGTACTTTTTAATTCTTGTATGGATTTGATTTTTAAGTTTGTATATGCACTAGTCCAGTTTAGTATTTTATTAATTTGATAGTTATTTCATTGTTATAATTTTTCTGTTACAAACACAATAATAATAATTAAATTTTGTCACCTTCGAATCGTTAATATTGTAAATTAAAACCAAATCGAATATAAAACGGGGAATAAAACGAAAAATAGAAAATTATAAATATTTTTATTGGTGATCCCTCCTGACACTAACACGACCAGACACAAACCTGTGGTACACAGTAATACTAGCTGGAGATCACAAAGTGGAATTATACTAAATACAAAATGTACAAACAGTGGCCGCTCGTGGGGCCTGAGAAACGTATGAATGTATCAAGACAAAATTCGGCGTTAAGTTCCGCCATTTACCACAAAATGTCTCGTTTTTTTTACAAACACTTGCTTTGTGGTCACATCACAAGGTAACGTCGCATCCACATTGTAATTATGTAGTGCACTAGATGATTACGGAAGGCCCTAACTCAGACGTCGACCAGTACACTATTCGTAGTGACCTAAATTAGTGCACTAGATGTAGTGTAGTGTGACCGCTTCAAGGCTTTTTAAATTAATATAATTTTTAATTGCTTCTTGGATTCCTCAGGAGGGTTCATCGTCTAATATCACACGTTGCTAGTGCGAAAATCCGTTTTTTTTTTATTATTAAATCACCTCACTTTGGTTTATTTCTACCCTCAGTTTGTAATAAAATTTACATTTATTTACTTAAGCTGTATATTTCGAGTGAAGGAATTCGATAAGTAAAAAAAGGTTCAAGTGGAACACCTGGCTATATCTAACTTTTATTTTTATCTTATGTCTAGATATTAAATTTTTATATAAATATAATTATGTATACCTAAATATCTTACTATTTCACAATTCATGGCGATTTTGTTGCTTTTTTTTAATGTAATTAATTGTTAAAGATTCATCGTTTAAAGTATGTTATATTTTAACAATATATAAAAGCAATTACAGCTAATTCATTTCCTTTTTGTAAGAAAATAGTAACATCGTATGACTTTTTTGCTAATTTTTTGCAACGGAGTAGCTAGAGGGAACTTGGGAACCTAATGTTAAGACACTGTTCCCATTAACACACTTCCATTTCCCACTTTCTGCCCAAATCTCGTGTCATTGCGTTTTGAGTTGCGGAACTCAACGCCGCGCTGTCTCGTTACCAGAGCGATATAATGAAAATATAAATAGTTCATTTCCTCGAGTGGGCATCGATCTCACAAGCTGTCGCGTTTACAGTAAGACAAATTTCAATTGCATAGTAAATTCTATTTTAACACAACATACATGTTATAAGTCCAATAAAGTATGTTCCTAATGTATAGAAACCTTAACGAAAATATATGTATTATTTACTAAATTTATAAATGGAATAACACTTTAAAAATAGTAAAAATATTCTATTTCATTTCCCAAATATCGATTTGAACGGTAATAGCTGTATTTGCCTTTATATAAACAATCTGTATCAAGCTTCACAAACTGTGGCAAGTTTTAAAGTGTCAAATAAATTCGTATAGTCAGTTATTAACTACGAAATTACTGTCAGATATATAACAAAGCAGACCTTGAATTGAACAAGGGTAAGCATGTCGTTTTTTTTTTAAAAATATTATGAGCAATCACTTCTAAAAAAAAAATTAGTATATATATATATATATATATATATATATATATATATATATATATATATATATATATATATATATAGATATATATATATATATATATATATATATATATATATATATATATATATATGTGTGTGTGTGT
>DWMZ01005541.1:0-10873 GCA_018249855.1 Eueides tales michaeli | reverse complement strand
TGGTGTCGTAAGAGGCGACTAAAGTACGAGTGGAAGAGTCACGTTGTCAGCAATGACAACACGCATGGGCAGACTCGACCGGATTGTTACCACCCCCGGCATTTAAAACCGGCGTTAAGTAGTGGCCATGGTCACTGCGTTTCGCATTGGGTAATGCCGGGTCCCGGTGCCCATCCACCTTACAGACCGGCAACGTTCCTGTAGCTCCTCTGGTGCTACACGGGGCCGTGGGCGGCGGTGATCACTTACCATCAGGTGACCCGTACGCTCGTTTGCCGTGCCTTTTCCATAAAAAAAAAAAAAGACAGGTAAGACTGCCATCGTGGCATAGAGGCACAAGCGTAAGACTACGAGTATATAGGCGACAAGTTGTGAGTTCAATCGCACTTGAGAAAATTAAATATTTTTTAATTACATTCCATCACTCTGATAAGGAGGTAGAACGCAATTGAATTACATCTTTTCAATAAACAATGCCTTGAGATTCCAGCTGTGAATGCTGAAACGAAGTTTCTTAATGGGAACGTAGAGTCTTGACACTAGGTTTCTAGACTCCCTCTGTCTACCCTGCTATATTTTTACCTTAAATTTTAATTCTTAATATATATATATATATATATATATATATATATATATATATATATATATATATATATATATATATATATATATATATATATATATATATATATATATATATTGACTTAAAAGTGATTATGTTATTAGAACAAGAAAGTTATTGAAATTAGCAAATCAAGTCGTATAATTCAAGCGGGAGAAGCTAAGAATTAAATATTCCTTTCCAGCCCTATAGCAATCTTGAATATCTAATACCGAGAACCTATAGAATCAGTACATGGTAGACGCAAGTGTTGTTCACCTAATCTTGATATAGGATGCTGTGAGATTAAATTGATGGAATTCCTTTGAGAAATTAGTGGCACAGAGGGACGTACTTGACTGTCAATGCAATGGTTCTTGGTTCAAGTCTTTTTGGAGTAAATAAATATCTTAAAATTTATTTAATCTGCCTATTTTTTTGGAGAACAAAACGCAGCTTTTATTTTTTTTAATTTAGCCCACAATGTGTTAAATTCTGGCGGAGAGTATCACTTAATAGAACTATTAAATTAAGTATTGCATATTGAGTAGCGACTACAGCGCTGCCTTTGTAACAGAGCGAAAAAATGTAAATATGAAAAAAAAACATTTCTTCAAGTGATGATTAAACCCACAAGTTTTACAGTCACATGTTGTGCCCCTGAACCACAATAGGTCTTTATATTAATATTAATACAAACCAATAATAGAATACATAGATTTTTAGCTTCCTTTTATATCCTGGATATAGCACGGTAGGCGAAGGGAACCTGGGAACTTGTATTAAGGTACTCGGTTTCCTAACGAAAAATCTATTCTTTTCGTAACATAAATCTTCTATCTTCTCCAGTGGTATGTATAGAATTTAAGATACAAAATTCGTTTTCTTGAAATTCCTCGTTTCGTTACAGGCTTATCTGTTTGTAAAGGTCTAACTAAAGCCTCGTCAGAAGTTTTCATTAGTAATTTGTATACTCAGTGCATTTCAAAAAAAATAAATGTGCATATGTACATACTTATGATTCAAATGGCCAGCTTTTGAGGCCTATCCTAGCCTAGGGGCACAAATGAATGTATACGGGTAAGGTTGTGAGTTCTATCCCCAATGTAGAAAATAAAAAAATAATATTGTCTTAATAGTATCTTTGATTTTCGCGGTTGTTACACATTTTAAATGAAACACTTGCAAACGGGTAGACCCATGACCACGGACTACTGTAAAGTGTTCGAAACGTCGGGTTTCCAAAAATGTTTAAAATTCAATATACGCGATTAATCCGTTTAAAAGTGTTTCATTTAATATTGTCTTTTTTATTACTTTGGTAACGTGGAAAAGCGCGATTTTGCATTCCGCCACTTAACTTGCCTCAAATTCAGCGGAAAATGGAGAACGGAATGAAGTGTTTAAGACACTAGGTAGGAACCTAGTATTAAGATACTTCAACCTATATCCTAATAGTAAGAGCTTAGAAAAGTTCCCCTTTACTATTAGGATATAGCATGAAGCTGTAAAAAATAAGCCAAAGGTTGCAAGCACATTGTATACACTCGCACTGCGTGTTTCGAAAGCTCGGTACAAAGAATCTTAGAGCTTTAATTACTTACTTAAAATATACTATGAAATGTTTACTTAATAAATGAGGCCGTTATATTGTATCGGCATTTATCTAGTAAAGTGATGGTCGTAGATTTGAATCCTTTTTACGACGTAGAATTTTATGTTTATAATGTGTGTTGAGTGGCGTTTAACACGCATTTCAAAAATAGAAAGGAACACGGTAAAAAAAATTAGCATTTAGGTTCCCTCTGTCTTTCCTGCTAAATGCGGGATGCAACGTGAAGCTATAAAAAAATAGACCTATCGTGATGAAAGGGCACAGACGTGTTGCTGTTAACGTGATAGGTTGTGAATTCGATCCCCACTCGAGGAAATGAAATATTTAATAGTTTTGAACTAAATATATAAATGTTAACAAGGCTAAGCGCGGCCTTGATTTCCGTTACTTAACTCAAATTCAGTGAAAAATGGGGAACGGAGTATCTTAAAATTAGGTTCTCAAGTTTCCTCGGGATACAGCGTGAAGCTAAAAATATTCTATATTCTTATTACAAAAGTCAATACATTCGTCGCGAACAAAACAAACGGCTTAATTCAATAATGCATTTGTATTCGTATACGACATGTAGAGAACTTAATTTGTGCAAGTGTATATCGTATGATTGAAATGGAAATTTTAAACCGAGCTTTTAGATGGAGCTTTGTAATTTTGATTGGAAATGGTAAAAACTATTTTTATTTACAGTAGTAATTAAAGTATGGAGGCCTGTTGTGAAACAGCTTGTATGAATAAAAAAATATTATATAATATATTTTTATTTCTATATATTGTTTGCATGTTTGTAGGGAGATTTTTTCAAATTTCTGCTACCCAATGATAATTTAAGTACTTTTCCTATTTGTACATTAACATTTTAAAATTACTAAAAATATTTAATAAATAGCAGTCTCTTTTGCCAAACGACTATTCTAAGTTTTAACTTTCTAGATTGTCTAGATTATATTTTAATAGCAGAAATTTGTAAAAATAACGCTACAGAGATGCTAACAACATAAATAAATTATAACAAGCTTATAAGGATTTCGACGTACCTTGATAAGAACGTATGGCTTATTGGTCAGAACGCTTGGATTAAGAGGTTTTTAAGATGCGCGGGTTCAAATCTCGCTACGTAATTTTTTTATACGTTTTCTAAATAAGCATTTTTCTGTCCTAAATATAGTGTTAATATATATATAGTGTTAATACACTTTAAAATTACTAAAAATATTTATACTAATTTGTCTAGACATATATTGCTATGTTCGAAGAAGCGTAATGATGTTGTAGATCTGAAAGTTTGAAATTTAAGAATTAAACGAGAAGAAAATAGGCTGAAATTTTGCTAAATGCTCCATTCAGCATAAGTTAAGCTTGGTCTAAGAAAAGGTACAACTTCGGAGTTTATACGGAGTTATTATTATAATAAATACGTTTTCTCTGTAACTTATAATGACTTCACTCCAGTTCCAAGAGTTTAAGGTAAGTCTGACCTTAGGCACTATGGGCGTAAGTAAGTATATAATACCTTCGAATTAAGTATTTAATGTTTTTGTTTCTTCGCTTTGGTAACAAGGCTAAGCGCAGCATTGACTTCCGCCACTAAATATGCAAGGCCCTAAAGTTGGTTGGGAAACGGAACAGATTGTCTTAACAATAGGTTCCCAAGTTCCCTCAGCTTACCCTACCATGTACGGAATACAGCGAGAAGCTGATTTTGGTTTCCTCGACTTACATTTGAACCCATGTGGCCCAGCGCCATGACTAGCCTTTTCATATTTTTTTGTTCTTTTTTTTAAATTTGGAGAGTATCAATTTGTTTATCTATACGGGAAGTATTGTATAATTGAATTGGAATTTTAAAATAAATTTTTAGATGAAACTATGTGATTGTTACTGGAAAAGCCGAAAAGTATTTATTTGTAATTACTGGCACGTTTACATTTGGTGTTTTCCTGTTGGTATTGGTAGATTGATTTGTAAAATATTTAGTTTGTAATGTGAATTTTATGTATTATGTGCTTTTTATTTTGTGTAATTTTTAGTCTGTAATGAAAATGTTGTGTTCGTCTTTTGAAAAAGAAATTCATTGTTTGAAGCTTTACTTGGTAGGTAAAAGGGAACTTGGAAACTTAGTGTGTTTGTGCCATTTCTATTAAGACACTTCCGTTTCCTATTTTTCTGTGAAATCTTTAAGATCGTATTTTGAGTTGCAGAAATTTACGACATGAGTTTCAGCGCAATATACGCAATACCTCCGGAATTCGTTGAAGAGGAAGGAAAGGCAGAACACAGAAATGTCATATTGAGAAAGAACTGTCTTTACAGTATGTTCCCAGATTCCTTCTGCAACAGAGGCACATACAGTGTAAACATAAAATAAAATCGAATTGCTATACAGTATATACATGATTCGATCGTTGTGGAAATGAAATATTAAATATTTTCATTTATTCGCTCTGGTAATTCAGAATGGTACGGGGTGTCTTAAGACTAGATTATTAAGTTCTCTCGCCTATCTTGCCATGTGCAGGATACAGCAAGAAGCCAAAATAAAGTTATATTACTATACAAAAACCATATCAATATACGAAAACTTCGTCTCAAATTTTCAATTAAGTACTCAAATGTATACTAGAATTAGCTGGTATATAATGAAATAATAATATACGTTAGTAAATTGCTTAACAATTATTTTTTTACGCTCTAGCAACAAGGCAAAACGTGGCATTGAGTATCGCATTTACACCATGAAGTTTAAAAAAAAAGTTAAATTCTATAATGTACTTAGAAAACGAAAAGATGAAGAATAAATTTGGTTTTGGTTTAGAAGAAAATATAGAAAATTGAGCTCTGATATTGGAGGAGAGTGTTAATGCACTTTTTAATTTGTTTTAACTTCACGCTATTTCCTATATATAAAACAACTACAATATATATTATGCACAAGTGTGTGTGTAGGTGATTTATTGTAGATTAGATTCACAGTCGAGGAAATAAAAAAAATAATGTTTTCAAATTAAATATTGAGCTTATTTTAACTTTACGTATATTGAGCTTATTTTAACTTTACGCGTACAAAGCGCGGTATTGAGTTCCGCTACTTAAAACGCAATGCCTCGAAGTCGGCGAAAAAATAGCGAATGGAACGGCAGGTACAGAGGGAACTTGAGAACATAGTGTTACTAGGTTCCCAAGTTCCCTCTACCTACCCTACCGTGTGCCGGATATCATGTGAAACTGAGAAAATAGAAAAAAAAATAGTAGTACTACAAATGAAAATATAACACGCAGATAAAATAAAGATGTACTCAGTGAAAGCTCCCAGGCGGCAACTTGAGATATAGTACAGACGTTTTAGAGCATCTACAAAGCTTTTATTGAAACAATATTTTTAATGTTGGAAAATAGGTGGGAAATTAAAATAGAATTTATTTATCATCACTCTATATCCCACATATAACATATTGGAAAAAGAGAACCTAGTGTTGAGATACTCCGCTAACCACTCACTGAGCTTGTTTGAATAGATCGTGTGTTGATTGGCGGGGTTTAACGCCGTGTTGCGTCTGGTTACAAAAGCGAGAAAGTGATAGTAAGTCCCTCGAAAAAGAACTTGAGCCATTGAAGACTACGGATGTAAATGTATAACAAATACTAATAGCTAAGCTAGAAGTCTTATTTTTGAGTTTTGATTCTTAACAAGAAATGTAGGTAAAAAACTGAGGAAAATTTTGATGACCCTGACGTAGCGGAGGGACACAGTACAGGTTGTAGACGCTGTTGGAATCCGTCCAAGCGCACTGACCACTAAGTCGTACGTTCTCATCAAGTTACTTCGAAATTCTGTTTTATGAAAATAAATAAAAATATAATTGAATTTTTACTTAATTTTCAATTGAATAAAAAAAATACCGATAAATTTTATTATTGCTATTAAATTTTGAAAAATAGTATATATTTTTTTTACGGAAAGGAAAAGGCAACCTGATGGTGGGTGATCTCCGGCGTCCACGGCTCCTTGTAACACCAGAGAAGCAACGGGAGTGTCTGCGGCTTTTAAGGATGGGCAGGTCTCCATTTGGCTTGAAAATTTTCCAGTTTTCTTTTCGAATCACATTCATAGTTTAAACATTTAAAATCTTAGATTTTTATACGTCAACAGAACACGCTCATCATTTTTTTTTTACTTTTGCGTATGCATAATTTCTATATCAGGCCAAGTCTATATATATAAGAGATAAAATTTTGAAATCCCATAATAAAATCAAAGCTACATGGGATGCTATTACAATCACAGCTGGGAGATCTAGAGCTGTCAGTGAACCTATCAAATTAAATATTAATAACATTATTTTAGACTCTGACTCGGAAGTGCTTTTGAGAAGTTTTTCTCAGAGGCACCAGTTAAAGTAACTTGTTCACTACCATCATCTCCCTCTCAAGCAGTATCTATATTAAAATTTCGTCTTTAAATTTTAGATGAGATAGTTAATTATCCGAGCTACGAGGTAAATACTAATTGTTCTAGTAACACTACTGTAGTAGTTGTACTTCGAGAAACTCTTGTAATAATATTGTTCTATAAATAGTAAATTGAACTAGAGGCCTGTTGTAGCGCAGGGGCACAAGCGTGACTGTAAGCCCGACAGGTTGTGGGTTCGACTCTACTAGAAAAAATGTATTTTATATTCTAAATTTATTCTAATAAGTCATTTGTTCGAACGAATGGCTTAGGTGGTCGCTTGGACGGATTCCAAGAGGCGCGGGTCCAAATCCTGCTTCGTTCAAATTTTTATACGCTTTAAATTTAGTATTTCCTTTCCTAAGTGTGGTAATAACACTTTAAAAATAGTAAAACATGTATTTTATATATTCATGTCAGTGCTCTTGTAGTAAGGTAAAGCGCGGCATTGAGTTCCCGCTAGTCCCGCAGTAAAAAAAAATGAATGGATTGTCTTAATACTAGGTTCCCTCTATATGACGAAATAGTTAACAGTGTGAATATAATCCTTGGCTTCACGCTGTATCCCGCACATGGCAACCCTGCCATGTGCAGCAGAGGGAACTTGGGAACCTATTATTAAGACACTCCGTTCCACTTTCGTTCCCCAATTTCCACCGAATTTGAAGCATCGCGTGTTTAGTGGCGGAACATAATGACGAATATAATGACGCTCGTGTTAATTCGTGTTAATTATTTTAATAGCAAAAAATCTAAAATACTCAATTGAACTTTATAAATAAACTTGTAGCGAGCGAAGTAATTTGGCTTGACAGTTTGATTACATTACTGAGAGTATTTTTTGTTGTTATTTACTATAGTACGCTATCTAGGCACAGAATAATCTCCGCCACTTAACACGCTCTCTTCAATATAAGGGGAATGCGGTAAACGGAGGGTCTTGACACTAGCGCTTCCTGCTACTTTCTTATATAGAGAGTTATTATAATTTTGACGCCGCACTTAGCCCAAAATATTTCATTTCCTCGAGTGGAAATCGAACCCACTACCCATCGCGTTTTAAATCTTCTGGTTGTGACCTCATGCCACGACAGGCCTTGTAGTGTATTATATTTCTTAGATTTGACATATGAACATATTTATACTAGCACAAAATACTGCATTTGTTAAATGAGTAGTTTCTAAAGGTCGTAATGACTTTCCGCTGTGCCGTTATTGTACAGTACAGATTTACTTTGGTTTAAGTAACTTTAAAAGCTGAGAATAATTACATATTGAAAATTAAGTACAGTATATATTTTGTAGTATGTATTTGTAAATTAATCCAAAGCTTATTATAGTTCCACGCTGTATCCCGCATTTAGAAAGGTAGGCAGTGAGAATCTGAGTACCCAGTGTTAATATACTTTATTTTAATTAAGACATTTCTTTTTGCAACTCTCCTATGCCATTTCGTGCTGAGTGGCGGAATTCAGTATCGAGAATTATTGATTTTTATATGCTCGAGTAGGAATTGAGCCCACAGCTTTTCGCGCTTAGAGTGCGACACCACGCCACTGATCTACGATACTAAATTTAAAAACGTATAAAAATTTGGACGAAGCAGGATTTGAACCCGCGCCTCTTGAAAACTGTTCAAGCGCTCTGACCACTAAGCCATCCGTCCGATCAGAGCGCTTGAACGGTTTTCAAGAGGCGCGGGTTCAAATCCTGCTTCGTCCAAATTTTTATACGTTTTTAAATTTAGTATTTTTCTTTCCTAAGTGTGGAATAACATTTTAAAATTAGTAAAAATGATCTACGATAATTTACAATAATAACTAAAATATTAAAAAAATCGTTACTCAAACCAACTGAAATTTTTAAAATCTTTTCTTATTTTAGGGTTATACCGAGAACCGTTATACCATTTCCTTTTGGCCCTTAGTTTTAAAATAACTCAATTATAGAATTAGGTTTCACACTCAGGTGGTAAATACAATTTTCTAAGTAAACTTTATAATTTAGAAAGAAATAACAATATTTTAATTGACATTTTCGTTTTCTAGTCAAGTTAGACTAAGTACAGCGTTGAGTTTCGTCCAATGTCTCAAAATTCATCAATAGCTTTTTTGTTTTTACTTATACTGTTACGTGTTACACGCGGAAGATGAGTTAAAAAGGAAAAATTAATTAAAGTAAAAAGGACCCGATGATGTCTTTTAATCATTCTCATTTATATATCACAATTTTAGGCTCCGATAGAGGGTACCCGTGGTCATAGTATCAAACTCATATTAAGACATTTCTTTGTCCTACTTTAAACTGAATTCTCAATGTATTGCGTTTTTAATGGTGAACATCGCCGTGCTTTGACCATTTTGCCTGGGATGCTCTGTAGTAATCAGAACGAGAAATCGTAAATTATTTATTGTTACGAATCAATACGAACCCACTACCATTGTTAGTATAGTTATGTGACAAAAATATTGTAGGGGATGCTTATTAATGTAATAAAAACTAAAACATGATTTGAAATTTTTTTGTCCGTTTGTCTGTGCGTTCAATATTTTCACTATTATATTTTGGAAATCTTCCTTCAACATTTGATCTATTTTTTTAATAGGTTTAAAAATAAAAAGTTACATCAATTTAAAACATTTAATTCCACAAAATTGCTAGAAAAATTTTATTCATTTAACTCAAATTGTAGTTTTTAATGTATAGATATTGTTTTTAAAGGTGACCATATTATTAGAACAAGAAAGTAATTCAAATTATTAATAAAATAGTGTAATTTTAGCGGACGAAGCCGCGGGCGAGGTGCCAGTGTTAAAATATTTTGCCTTTCATGCGCTTACAGCATGCCAATAGGTACTTTGCACTAAGCACAACACAGAGTATAATTTTCAGTACAGTCAACTAGAAAAGCTTCTATCTAATACTGTAAAGGGAAATTAAATGGAGATCTAAAATTTTATTGACTATATAACATTTTATTGTTTAACTTTGGATAGTTGGAAAGTTTCATACAATTCTTTAAATTTGGTTTGTTTTTTATGTTATCTTATTTATCTATTTACTTATTTCATTTGATGTCACAAATGTCTCAGAAAGTTGATAATTATTTTAATTTTCAGGATAGTGTTTTATGTTAACAAATTCACTCTATATAATATTTCAAATTTATTCTAGCAATTGGGTCGCTGAATGTTAATTAATCAAAATTAACATTACTTTAAAAGCTTTCAATATCATCGCTTCGTGTCATAAATTATCGCTGTAGTTTGAACAATTTACATTTAAACAAAAATAGTAGATGTAAGCTTTGCTTGTGGTTTCGCTTTCTTATTAAAATGAATAATTATTCTGAAGTGGAAAATCTTTCTTTTTTTTTACTATGATATAATACATGGACGAGGAGAAAGAGGTATGTCGAGACCGTAGTATTTGGCGCTCAATACAGCGTAAAGATATAACAAAAAACTGTATCACAAAGCTATTGCCTTTTTTGATGACTGTACTATTCCACATTTGTTTTGGGTGCTTCAGGAAAGGTTCCGTAGCACTAGGGTAATACGCTATCTGTTCCAATTAAGACAAACTCAACGCCGAATTTTGCCTCTTTACTAGAGGCAGGAAATTAACATATATTATCGTAAATATTTCATTTCCTCTTTACTAGAGGCAGGAAATTAACATATATTATCGTAAATATTTCATTTCCTCGAGTGGAAATTGAATCCAAAACCTGTTGGGCTTACAGACGCATACTTATACCCCCGTGCCATGATAGGCTTCAACTATCACACAATAATTTTTTTTTTCAAATAAAACCGGTAGCTCTTCAACTAATGATCCAATTTTCATAAATCAGCGAAGAACCACTGCGATTATCAATATTTACAATTTAAATATTCGCACTCTGTTCATTAATTCAACACAAATAAACAAATAGTTACACAGACAAAAGCACAAACTGACTGACAGACAAGTCAAACTTACGACACCCTTTTTGCATTAGGGATTAAATATAAAACATTTTAAACAGCGTTTAAAATTACAAAATGTTATTATGCAAAGTCAAACACGTCGGGTACCTTGCACGAGTATTCTGTGAATTTGCGAAATGCGGACTGACTAAGTGGTGGCGTGGAAGCTCGTCGCGTCTAGAAATATAATTAAGTTTTAGTCCGAGCACTAAACAACGTCACGTTATATGACATTTGCA
>DWMZ01005540.1:0-10873 GCA_018249855.1 Eueides tales michaeli | reverse complement strand
GGGGGGGGGGGGGGGGGGGGGGGGGGGTCGCCGGGGGTTAGTACTTTCAGGAAGTTGCCAGCGGCCACTACTAATTATATTGAAAACGATGTAAGACGTCTATGGAATAGAATGGCAAGGTTTTTCGTAAATTCTATTCGGGTGTAAATGCTTTGTCTGTGGACCCAGCAAATTGATATTTTTTGTTATAATTTAACATTAGTATTAGTTACAATGTAAATGTGCACACAATAACAAATTGAAAATATTAAATATTTAATTTTCTCGAGTGACGATCGAACCCACACTCTATAGCGGTTATAGTCACACACTTTTGCTCCTGCACTATGACCGTTTACACGTGTAATATTCATTATTGTTCAATATTGCATTATAAAACTCGTGTTAAAACATTCTGTCACTTTTGTCTCTCCTTCTTTTTGCTACTATTCTTGGTTTGTGGTCTTCCTTCCTGCTCAACTACCTCCACTTTGCCCGGTCTTCAACGTCCTCGCTGATTAGTTAATAGGCTCTTATGATTGGCTCTTATGTCCTGCAATACGACTTCAAACAAGTACTTCCTTGGACATCCGGGTCACGTCACTTCAGAGCCATATACGCACTTCCATCCGATATAGTTTTCAAGCCGATCTCATATGACGCCGTGGAGAACTTTTTCTGTAAAAATATTAAAAACTGATTTTTTGTTTTCATTACCAAGCTTTGTACAATCGAGATATAAGACGTTCCATTTTCAATAAGACACTTCTTTTCTCCATGTTTCGCTGAATTTGAATAACTAAATGAACTCATCGCAGCACTTTATTACCTCGTTACCATAGCGAGAAAAACGTAAATGTTTAATATTTCAATTCTTCTAGCTAGCAATCGAATCTACAACCTTGCACACGTATATGCCTCTGTACCTCGTCTAGCTTCTCAACACTATATCAATTATTGTTTAGAAGTAACTTGAAATCTGTGAAATATTTACATGATCGCAAGTTAGGATTAAGTCCGCATGCAAAACTTGTTCAAATTTTTCAGATTACTCAGCTGCTTCTTGCTGTATTCCGTACATAGCAGAGTATACAGAGCGAACTTAGGAATATAATCCGTTCCTAGTGAGACTTTGGTTTCTTACCACCGAATTGAAACATTGAGTGCATAGACGAAACTGTGCGGCGTAGCACGCTGAAGTTTAGCATATGAACTCCAAAGGGAGTTTTGGAAAGTATTACTATAGAATTTCTTAAAATTTAGGCAAATTAAAATAGAATATTATTAAAAATTGTTGTGTCAGCTACCACATTTATCATACTAGATCTTATACTATAGCTACGATTAAGCTCATCGTACCTATAGCTCGATTGCATCTTTTATGGGGCATTGTGTACACTTTTACATACAAATAAAAACTATTTTAAATACAATAGGGTTTGTGTGTTAATGGTTATTACTAAATTAAATCATAGGTATTATTGTCACTTATGATTGTTAATCAAGTTCCTTTCAGTTCTGAGGAGCTTTAGTGAACTGGTGGTAAGTTGTTAGACGTTCAAAAAATTCAACTTGTAATTTCTTATTTGGAATAAAATACTTTAATTTCAAAATTATAGCCTATTGGGTTGAATAGATGTATGCAAAGCAAAGCTTTCTCTAAATTGTCTTTGGGTGTAAACGCTTTGTTTATGGACCAAGCACTTTGATATTTTATCTTTGAATTGACACTCGTTTTGTAATTCAAATGTGGTCATTTGTAATGCGAACCGCAGGCTTTTAACATGGCGCAAATGACAGATTTAAATGATTTTTAGTACATAGCTGGACATTATTGCTATTGACAGATGACTGAATCTTTCGGAGAAATTATAATTTTAGCTGATCTTTTCAAGTGTAATTTAACATTTAACTAATTGTGTATTTTAGCAAGTATATATGTAAAATATATGGAAGGAAACGATTATTTTTAGTAGAAAGGTTACATTTTTTTTTCTTAATATATGTTTTTCAATGTAAAATAATAAAAAATCTTGGAGAAGCCCTGAGAATAGGATATTTTGCTAAGCAAAAAAGTATCTTTCTGTAAAAATAACTGACGTCATGAACCAATTAAATGTTGGAAAGATCACATAATAGGCTGAGCATATTGCTCACTCATTTCAGGAGGAGATCTACCGTATATACTTACAGCAAAAGGTGGATTGGTTGAGAAAATAGTAAAGAGAATTTAAGCTAAACTTGCCACATATGAAACAATTACAGAGCACCAGTTGATAAATCAATCTGTAATAGAATTTCTATTTCCGTTTGTCTTAAAATCTTCAGCTTTGCTAAGCTTTGCCAGGCTGTAGCAATAAATATATCAAATATGTTTTTGCCGGACAAACGTAGGACCAACTTGCCACTATTACATTATACTATCAGACATTATTTATCTGCGCCATCTGCAAGAATACGTTACAAAACATTTTTAGTCAAAAACTGAAGGTTCCCACGAACAATTCAAATTCACAGTCTAAAGTGAGCAATAAAATTGGAAATATATATGTAAAGAATAGACCGTAAAGGTAACTCGCACAGTAGGTACTTTACACATGTCTATAACTCAAGAGTTTTACAGGTACTTGAATAGCAACAAAGACATTCAAAAAGAATTATGAGATTGCTTTTTATAATAATACAACATAGCAAACAGGCTTCACGCTAAGGTTTAAGACTTTAGACTTAATTGACTAATTAATTAATTTAACTTATTTAATTAATTAAATTTACTTAATTTAACTTATTTAATTAATTTAATTCACTTTATTAATTATAGCGTCGAACTAAAATTAAATAAGAAATAAACATGCCTCTGAATGGAGAAGAAACCACAACTATCCTCTGTCCTATTGCAGACTCATCACTGTATAACCATATAGAGACCTATCCTGGCAAAATCGTGCGACTGTAAATGAGGCTGATTGTGGATCGATACTCATTCCAGGAAATTAAATATTTAATATTTTTGTACCTCCGCTCTGGTAATAAAGCAAAGAGCGGGGTCGAGTTTCACCAAATAACACGCAATGCGTGAAATTCGGCGGGAAGTGGAAAACGGAATTGTTTTTATGGAAATGGAGTGTCTTAACACGAAAATTCCCAAGTTTTCTCTGCCTACCCAGCCATTGTCGGAAGTCTGGAACTAAAAAGAAAATAATATATTTAAAATAGTAACACAATATATACGTTATAAGTATACATATATATACAGCCTATTCTGATTTGTGCGGGTGCTAACGTGCGACACCGCCGCTAATGACTATCGGATGTCCGGATCAACGTTAATGGCGCCGCAGTGATGTATTTGACAATACAACCTATACCAATACAACGTATTATAAAGCATTTAATATTTTTTTAGTACAATGAAAAGAAATCCTTTTTGTATACAAATTTATTTATGTGTTTGTAATTTATGATTTATTTATTCTAGTTAAATTTAGATTTATACACTCTTCTGTTAAACAAGAACGGAGTGTCTTAGCACTAGCTAGGTACCTAAGTTCTCTCTGCCTACCCTGTCATGTACGGGATATAGCGTGAAGTTGAGTGAGAACACTCTTTCGTTAAATTGATGCAATTTTATCTATATTTGTGATAAATCTGTGACTGATCACTGTTTGTATATGGAAGATATATTATGTCTGTGCGCTATTAATCGCTAATCTCAAGAACGGCTAACGAAACTTAAATGCAGTTTTCATTGTTATATTTTTGGCAATCTTCCTTCAATATTTATTGTTTGTTTTATTTTAATCAGTTAATAAACAAAATAGTTACGTTCATTTTGTACATTTAATTGTAATATTTTTATTCATTTAGCTGAAATTTCAGTTTTCAATGTATATTTTTCAATGTATTGTAAATTAATTAAAAGTGATAATGATATTAAAACATGAAAGTATTAGAAATCAGCAAATTAAATAGTGTAATGCAAGCGGACGAAGCCACGGGCGGGGATATTATTTGATATAAATTGTCATTATATCACTAAAATAAATTTAATGGAAAATTATCAAAAATATCGAAAAAAGTAAAGGTTTACAGTCATATTGTGAACCATAGCAATATGACATGATATTTAAGGAAAAAAAAATAAAAATACACTTAATTATATTTTTATTTCTTAAGAAATGCTTGATACGAATATTTTGGAAGAAATATATAACAAATACCTTGGAGCCAACAGCGTGACAGCCGGACGTCCGGTTTTGGTCTCCGTCATGAATTTTCATTCACTGTTTCAAAAATCATTTTCAACTTCAGCGACATTAAAATAAAATAAACGATCGTAACAAAATTTTACAACAACGCAATAAAATTATTACAGAGTATTTCTCCAGGTGTATTTTTCAATAATATTAAATATATTTTTCGGCTTCACGCTGTATCCGACACTTGGTAGGTTAGGTAGAGGGAACTTGGGAACCTGAGGTTATGACTCTTGACCACTTTCCGCCGAATTTGAGGCATTGCGTGTTGAGTGGCGGAAATATATAGGAGACACGAAAATTTGTAAAAAAAAACCAATTCTTTTTGAAAAAAAAAAGATAATGTAGAAAATAATATTTAACTTGAAAGGAGTTATCAAACATATTTTTTCTATGTTACAATGTTTTAGGGTTCGTCGATCTGTCCTTGGAAAAAACCAATGCAATCTTATTATAAATTATGTTTACTTAGAAAGAAATACGCGCCGTCCGCAAAACATAAGTTTGTCAACTTTTGTAAGTTTTACTTCCTGTTAAATTATAATGATGAAATTGATATAAGATCCTCGGTGAGCGATTTCTACCCACATTTGATTGTTTTTAAAGTGAAACTTCTTTATCGGTGTTGGAAAAAAATTTACCGTCACATTTTTCGGTTACGCGTCACATTTTTCTGTTACGCGCGATGTTTATTTTTATTTATAAAACTCAATTGTGACGTGATAAATAATATGTCCATACTAAAGTGATTAGCAACATCAAAGGATTTATTTTAATTCTAATTCCAGTGGATTTCTAACAAACGTAAGTAATTATATCTCTTTTTCTTGGGTGTGGTTATGGTATTTATATTTTGTAAGTTATTTAAGGTTAACCTCAGTTTTTGAGTGTATTTTCTAATACACCAACATGTTGGTGTGATTATGGTATTTATTTGTATGTATGTCTATGATAATAAACGCCTTTTTTTTTAACTTTAACTTTATTTTTTTTAACTTTATCCAATGTAGCTTTTTTTAACCCATTTCTGTGAAGTAGCATATAGTAGATAATTTTTCGAAAAATAATGCCGTAAAGAAGTTTCACTTCTTACGTGTGTACACTAGTACACGCACACATTTTTTTTTAATATTCTTTTTAGTGAGAACCGATATTAATAAGCAAGTATACTAATATTATAAACCTGTACATTGTTTGGTTGAGCACGCTAATTTCAGGAACTACTAGTTATATCAGATTTTTTTATATTTAAGACAATGCATTTATCGGTGAAGATTATAATTTTTCAAAAAAGCCCAAGGCCCGAATGTTACCCAAGTAACTAAAACAGTTTTTCTCCATTTCACACTTCATCCCGCAGGATGGAGAGAATTTAAAAATCTGGTGTTAATACACTCCGTTCCATTTCTCCTCTTTCGCCGAATTTGAAGCTTTGCGTAATAACTGGCGGAACTCAACGCCGCATTTTTGGTTGGTGTATGTAATGAACAATTATTTAATGTCAAAATAGACAGCGTCATTTGGCGATGGCAATAAATATTCTTCAGTAAAATTTAATAAATAAATGTTATGGATCATTTATCACGGCAGTCAGGGTGAAATAGAACATCTTCTTGCTGATAACGATAGCTTTTCGTCTCGTAATTAATCACTCTGTGTAATTAGCTAAACGTTTCTCTAGAGCAGAAGGCTGTAAAAGTCAATTCTTGATGGAATATTAATATTATAATGGTTTTTTGCGAATATCGCTTATAAAATATGGGTCATAGCGCCGTAGTAGACACGGTACGTTTTTATATATATTACAGTCTGTTAAGTTTCTCCGTTTTTAGTTTCTCAAACCTCAAAAGAAGGTAGTTACCTCGAAAGAAAAAAAATAAGGCCTATGTGCCAATTTCAGGATTGTAAGATAATGGGAAAGACTACCGAAAAAAATTGAAAAATTAAAAATGCAGTTATTAAATTAGTTCGGGAAGTAGGGTACCTACTTCACTACTAATTTTATAATATAAATTAACGCGCCGCATTTTGATAACGCGCCTTTAATAACCGTAGGTCCACGGAAATTATGCGTTTTCGCAGCCAATTTCTTACAAAATACAGCAGGAACGATGTTAAGATACATCGTTATTTTTTTTTGCTTGTTTTAACTAAGAACCTAGATCTAGAACGAACGTGAACACGTTCAGATACGGAGTACTAAAAGATATTTTATAAAATAAGAATAACAGCAATAAAATCTATAACATTTTAAATGAAACACTTTTAAACGGATTAATCGCGTATATTGACTTTTAAACATTTTTGGAAACCCGACGTTTCGAACACTTTACAGTAGTCCGTGGTCACGGGTAGACTGTGATGTTTAAAAGTCAATATACGCGATTAATCCGTTTAAAAGTGTTTCATTTAAAATGTGTAACAATCGCGAAAATCAAAGATACTAAAATCTATAACATTTTCGCTGTATAATATATATATATATATATATATATATATATATATATATATATATATATATATATATATATATATATATATATATATATATATATATATATATATATATACCCTGTTAGTTGGGACCGGAAGTATCCTAGTGGGAACAGAGTGTCTTAACACTAACTAGTTTTGCTTCCGAATTTGAGACATTGCATGTTGAGTGGCGAAATTTATCGCCGCCCTTTGCTACCAGAGAAATGCAAACATTAAATATTTCAATTCTTTGAGTTGCGACCACAACAACCTGTCACGCGTACAGGCGCACGCTTGTGAATTCCTATAAATTTATTATAGAGAAAAATGAATTAAAATGTCATACAGTAACTAGGTTTAGTAACACATGATAGAATTACACGAGCGCTGCATAATATAGTTATATAACGTTGTTAAATCCTAACGCGCTTTGGATGGATTCACTTTGAGGGAAAAAGTTTGTAAATTAATGCGAGCGCTTGTGTCGTCGCTTTAACTATGGCGAAAACTGTATTCTATTAGAAAAATATATGTTTCAATTATATTAAAATATGTTTAGTTGTCGCGGTAGACTTACTTTAAAATATATGAAATAAATCACGTCGAACGTATGAGTCATGAAAGTTTGGTAAAAAATATTTATGAATAGAAAGGAAGTGGTAAGAGAGGGAGGGGAGGACCTTGGTTTTGTCATTGAAATATGTATATTTAAAAATCATATAAAATATATAATATTATTTTCAAAAGAAATAGTCACGAAGTACCTAATAATAAATATATATTAAGGTATCTCTTACTTTTGTAAGACAATTATTTATAAATTTTAATAACGAATTTAATTACCATTTAGTTCTGAAAATTATAATTAGCAGGGAAAATTTAATTTTACGACACGCCGCTTAAAATTTAAAAAAAAATCAAAATACGTGTCGAGTTACGGAACTTAACGCCGTGCTTTATCTTGCTACCAGAATGAAGAAATAAAAAAAACATTATATATATTCTCATTGCAACCCATATATGTATATATTATATATATTCCCATTAGCACCCAAAAATTTTCATTTAATTCATATAGTCAATTATAACCAACTTGTCGCTAACATAAAACAGATCGCCAACATTTATTCACCCGAGTGAACTACCTGCCACGAGCGGAGTATCAACGGCATCGGCGTTAGTCGTAGGTATCAATCAAAGGAAATTAGGTCCCAACCGCGTTTACCGCAGAGTTGAGTGAACATGTGTTCTACAGTTACTTATTGTTCAGTGCTCATTTATTTGTATACGTTTATATGGAATTGACTTTATGGTAGGCGTTTTTGGGTTCGATAGTAAGCTTTATTGTAATCATATGATTTGAAATTTGATTATGTATTGAATTTCGGCTTTGTTTCATTATTTCTTAACATATTTATTACAGCTTACCTTTTTTGTATATCATTTGTATTATACGCGTTAATTTTATTTATTTTCAGCTTTACGCTGTAACCCGTATATACCCGGAACGTAATATTAAGACACTCACACGAAGAAATGAAAATGTTTAATATTTTATTCGAAAATGTTAAATATTTTAATTGAAAATATTAAATATTTTATTTCGTCGAGTGGGATTCGAACCCACAACCTGTCTGTTTACAGGTGGAAGTCACACGCTTGTGCCCATGAGCCACGGCAGACCTCAATTCAAATAACTAACGTTAGTAAAATTGGCATGCAGATTGCAGAATCCACGCCGCACTTTAAATAACTTGATTAGGAAAATATTTTTTTTTTAATGAAATCTTTTTAAAAAGATTCTCAGAACACGCACCTTAAATCAAGCACTTAACTATTGCACCACAACAAGACGAATCTACTTAACAAATTACATTGGTCCGAACAAATAAAAGAATGATTTTTTCAATATATTCCGTATATATTAATAATTTCCTCATAAACGTATTGCAGATATTAAAAGAAATCACTCAACGTTCACAACAATGTGCGATCTGTATACGAAAATAATTAAACGGCCGATATATCTCTTTAATACCTTTGATCTAGTAGTAACAAGCGTATAGAATTTCGATGTACATTGATGATCTCAGCTTCACGCTGTATCCCGCACATGGCAGGGTAGGCAGAGGGAACTTGGGAACCTTATGTTAAGACACTCCGTTCCACTTCCGCTACTCACTTTCCGAATTTGAGGCATTGCGTGATGAGTGGTGGAAATTAACGCCGCGCTTTGTCTTTTACCAGGGCTAAGAAATGAAAACATTAAATGTTTAGATGGAAAATATTAAATATTTAATTTCTTCGAGTGGGGATCAAACCCACAATCTGTCCATTTTAACGTCACACGCTAGTCCCTCTGCGCCACGACAGGCCTCATACCATTTAATAAAAATCACTTTAATCTGAGTAACTACTAATTTGGATTGACAATTTTTTTGAATTTGACTGTCAATTTATTGAAAAAAGCTATATTATGTACTGTACCCTAATAGTTTCGATGTAATTATATACGCGGTGTTATGTGTTATACACACCATGGCCGAAGCCACAGGTAATAGCTAGTTCTTATATAAAATACATTTTATTAAATTTGCAAACACTCTAAATTTCGCTTTTAGGAAACATAATCGAATAAAATGTATCAACTTTTCTAAAGTAAATGCTTTTTGAGGGCGAGGGAAAGTTTGACGTTTAATATAATTACGTAGTCAGTGATGAGTCTGATCACTTTATGGGAAGAAAAATTCGTTATAGACGGAATCAATTTTAATTTAAGTTGGCATTTATTAGGTTGACTTGTAACTACGAAACAAGGTCTAAGAAATAGAATTTGACATAGTTGTGGCATAGTGGCATACTTAGCGTGGCGCAGGGGCACGAGCGTGTGACTGTAAGCGACAGGTTATGGGTACGAACCCAACTCGAGGAAGTGAAACATTAAATAATTACAAATTAAATATTTAATATTTTCATTTCTACGCTTTGGTAATATAGTAAAGCGCGGCGTGGAGTACCGCCAACATGCAATGCCTCAAATTGAGCGGAACGTGGGCAACGAAACGGAGTGAATTAACACTAGGTCCTCAAATTCCTCTGCCTACCCAACTAAATGCTGGAAACATGTGAAAATATCAAGATATACTTAGCTTAGCCAACGTAGCAATAAAATGATATTGCTGGCTGCTCCAAGCTGGTCAGATGATGGCACCAGGACCAGGACTAAGTAGTGAACTCTTCAGAAATTACTAGTATATTTATCCTTCGAGCTTAGGCTCATATGATTTATAATTTTGAGCATTTGTAACATTTAGTATAAATATGTGTTCTTAATCTCTTTAAAATAACATAGGAAGGTGGCAAGATAGAAGGAGGCCGAGATTATCCAACTTCAAGAGTTAAGGAAGCAATATAAGTTAAATGGCGGAACTTAACACCGCACTTTACTTCGTTACCAGAACGAGGAAATAAAAATATTAAATATTTCAAATTTCTTGAGTGAGAATCAAATCCACGACCTAACGTGCTTAGTACACCCCTATACCCCTGCGCTACGACTGGTCTCTAATTATTCTATTATTGATAAGTAATTTAACAGAAACACCGTTTTATGCAAAATATAAGCCGCCATAGTAAATAGAGAAATAACGTGAATAGAATCACGACATTAGGGACACGAATGCACGGCTACCGACCCGCAACGTGTTACAGTTGACCTAACACGTGATTTACAGTTTATCCTAACTTTACAGTTATACTTCTTTAATGGAATTTATTTAGCACATACAATTGGGAGGTTTGTATTGGAAACTATGGTTATGAATTCAATATAATAAAAAAATGCGTTTTTTTCATCACGCTGTATTCATCACATGGTAGAATAAGATGAGAGATCTTGGGAACATAGTATTTGGACCCTTCGTTCCCAATAAGACATTTCCGTTCCCCACTTTCCACCAAATTTGAAGCATTGTGTGGTGACTGGTGGAATTCAACGCCGTACTTTCTTTTGTCACTAGAGTGAAGAAATGACAATATTAAATATTTCATTTCCTCGAAAACTTAATCGTAAGATTATTATATATATATATATATATATATATATATATATATATATATATATATATATATATATATATATATATATATATATATATATATAT
>DWMZ01005539.1:0-10873 GCA_018249855.1 Eueides tales michaeli | reverse complement strand
TTTTATAAATCTTCAATGTGTCAAAGCTTTCACTTAAGTCTCAACAAATGTACCTATAAAAAACATTACACTAGTCTCTTTTTCTTTTGCCGAAAGTATTTGCAAATACTTAAATCATATTTTTGTTGACCCGCTGAGTTTCTTGCTTTCTCAATTCTGAGGTAGTAATTTTAGTGAACCGGTGGTCAATTGTTTGAAGTTCAATAATTAAACATACGAGTATAATTGCTTATTTTAAATATAAAATATTTGAATATGAACTTCTTGATTGAAACTTTATCATTAAAATACATAAATTTTAAAAATATACAGGTAATGTGTACAAAATATAAATCATGCAATATCGATGTGACCATATACATTATAAATTTCAATATAATGTTTGTATCTTCGCTGTATTGAGTGTGACAAAGCGCGGCGTTAAGATCCGCCACTTAAAACTAAATGTATAAGGAGTAGAATGTCTCTGTCTTTTTGATATTATAAAAATTGAAAAAATCATATAAGTAAATATTCCATAGCATTTATAATAATAATGAAATGACAAATAAATAACATAATGCTTATCACATATGTGTAGGGCCTTTCCAATCTGTCCATGAGACAAGATTACCGATAGAATGGTAGGGACTGATTAAATTGATAAAGAATTATCTATATATTCAATAGGCACTAGCGACACTTCGTGGTTTCGGTAGATATATGTTTATTTATTGAATTATTTTCAGCTATACGCATATGGTACGGTAGGCAGAGGGAACATGGGGAACCAAACCTAACCTAACCCTAACCTTTGGGGGATTGCGTGATGAGGGGCGGAACTCAACTCCGCTGCTTTGCTTTGCAACTAGAGTGAAGAAATAAACACATAAAATATTTAATTTAAGAATATTAAATATTTCATTTTCTTAAGTGGAGATAAATCCACTTAAGTTGAGTGTAAGTTTTCAGTCACACGTTTGTGCCACTGCGCTACGACAGGTCTCTAATATTATGATGAATAAAAAATATTTCATTAAATATTTTTACTATTTTTAAAGTGTTATTTTATTCCAGGTGTGGACCTGGAAAGAAAAATAGTAAATTTAAAAACGTATAAAAATTTGAATCCGTCCAAGCGCTCTGAACGAATGGCTTAGTGGTCAGAGCGCTTGGACGGATTCCAAGAGGCGCGGGTTTAAATCCTGCTTCGTTCAAATTTTTATACGTTTTTAAATTTAGTATATTTCATTAATATTGGACACAGGGGTACAAGCGGTAAATAGTTGTGAGTTCCATTCTCACTTAAGGTAATAAAATATTTTAAATTTTCATTTTTTTTTCTCTGGTTGCATCGAGGCATATAGGCCAAGTTTTCATCAGAAAGTGGGTGACAGAAGTGTTGTGATGGGACCAGATTATCTTAACACTGTGTTTCTAGGTTACTTCTGTCTAACCTGTTAAGTAAATGCGGTATGAAGCTAAAAAAAATTCTCAGCATGCGTCTTGACTATAGATTTTTTCTAGTTTTCGTGTTAAATACGGGATTTTTATACATGGTTACAATAGTGTACGAGTAGGATGGTGTAGAATACATTTTTATAGAGATTTTTTACCAGTTTCACCCTATAATCCGGTTAGATACACCCGGTGAGTTTCTCTGTTGTTGATATGAGCGTTTCTATAAATATTTCTGAAGTGTGTGTGAAGTGAATTTAACTTTTAATAAATCTGTCTGTGTAAAGGTTTTTTTCTTTAATTTTAAGAGAATTTTTTTGTTAATATTTTTTTAGTACAAGACTTCTGGGGTGGGCACAGCACACTCGGTCCCCCGTCTTCCTACGCCCATGGCTGTTGAGCGGCAGGTGTCACCGCGCTTGCTAGAGGTGCATGGAGATTGAATCTAGTATCATGATATTAAAAGTCAGACTTATGAACAATAATATCACTTTAAAACCACTTTAAATAACAATAATATATTTTACGTTCCATTAATCAAGAAGTACAAAGTCCATAAGTAACTATACAAAAGTCGAAGCAAAATAATAACATTATTTGATTTATTATCACAACATTCACTGATTTTATCATCTTTATCAACAAAAATATAAAAATGAAACATCAAACACACTTTCACAATATTTCATTGTGCCGTTATCTTATCTTTTGTACGTAGTAAATACCGTAGTAAGCTAAAAATAATATCCCTCGGCTGTTCGAGTCATTTTAAATTTAGATTTCAATGTCTCGAGTTTTACATACATATTGATTGTCCATAATTGATGCCAATAAAACTTTTGTATAGCTGTTTGCTGAATATATTTTACTAGCTTTTACATTCGGCTTCGCACGAGGGTTCAAAGGGATATAACTAAAACGTTTATATATATATATATATATATATATATATATATATATATATATATATATATATATATATATATATATATATATATATATATATATATATAATACATTGTATATTAAGCCCAGGCTTGTCATGGCGTAGGGGCACAAGCGGCGTAAGATGGGGAACGGAAGGGAGTGTCTTAACACTAGGTTCCTAAGTTCCCTCTCCCTCCCTCCACAGGATACAGCGTGAAGCTGAATATGAACATGAACAAAATGTGAATATCATTTAACATCGAAGGTATAACGTAATGAAAAGTAGCCTATGTATAGGCTTACTCACAATAGAAAAATAATATGTATTTATTTTTAATAAAAAAGAATCCTTACCAATCCTTAAAGTGAAAATAAAAGTATTTTTTGTAGGTATTCTTGTTGTATCGATTTTTACATAAAAGTAAATAGGCAATACAAAACTGCACAGTAGAGTATGGTTACGTACGTTTCCAGATGAAAAAAGTTTCCACAAAATGGCTTAGGAATGGAATGTAGTGTATCAGTATATACTGATGATGACAATTGAGCTTGTAACAATTCAAATAAGTCGTTCTTGATATTAAGGTATTATATTTGATATTAAGTATTATCCTTGATATTAATTATAATTAAAGTAAAATATGTAACGATAAAACAAAATTTTGGTTGTGGGTATTATATACTGTGCCCTTTTGAATTACCTAACTACGACAGTGTTTAAAGATCTATATGACATGACTACCTTTAAAAACCTTGTTACCAAAAACCCGTCGTGTTTGCAGTCACACGCTTGTGCCACTACGCCACCATGGACTCAGTTGTATAATATTTCTATAGTATAAAAAAGATATTACTTAAAAGAATGTTTGTTATTACTCCATTCCACAGGTATTATATGTTTTACGGAGACTCGTACATATAAAAAACCACACTGCGATACGATACCATATGTCCACGATTCGTTCGCAGAGGATCTTCATTTGGAGCCATGTTAACGTCATATGGCTGAAACTCGCAATCGTCGAGATTTTCTTCTTCAAATGCGCTTAAATTGCACTCGGGAAAATAGCCTTATACTATATACTTATACCTTTCTTTGCTTTATTATCATAAAGAGCGGCATGTAATTTCGTCATTTATGACGCAGTGTATCAGATTTGGGTGAAGATCGAAGAATTTATTAATATAAATACCACTAATGTATATGAAAAACGTTATATTAACATCTAATATTAGTACGTATATTACAGGTAAATATATCAGTAAAGCTTCAAGCCACATTAAATTAAATTAATCGATGAATATAATGATTTATACGAGTATATTTGCATAAGGGCGGCGTTGAGTTTTGTCATACAGCAGCCAATACCTTAAACATCTGGTCACAAGTGCACAGCAGGAGTGTATTATTGGAAATAGTGTCTTAGGACTAGGTTTCCAGGTTCCCTCGACTTAACATGCTATCACAATTTAAAAACTCCATTCTAAATTATATATCTATCATATGTTATCAAATATCAATCTTTATAGCAGCAGATGTGATTTGGCGACCTATATTATATACAAGTTATGAAAGCGACACTCAAATGTCCTTATTAGAATGACGTCAGGAACTGTTTAAAAATAATTATAGCAAGACTGCGCATGTCTCCGAAGTAGCGCATAGATGTGGTAGCGTCAGCATGAAAATATATTACTTATCTTTTTCTTATGTTTATATTTGTATTAAAACGCTTTCCATCATAATTTCTTTCTTACTGCCACTTTCTATTTCTATTGAAGCCAAATTTAGATTTTGGCCAAAAGTTATTATATAGTTTATCAACGTATCTTAATATTTCGCTAAAAACGCTTGTTTTATTAAATAGAATTCAATGTTATTACGATATTTTTTTAAAAAAGTGACCATCACTTTTATCTGTAAAATTAAATAATAAGTGAAGGTAAAAAATCAAGTTAAAGTTTTAATGATCGGAAATATTAAACAACTTCTTGATATTTTTTCACTAGCTGCCTACTTTCTACTACAGTAACATAAATGTTAATACAATATTCTACATATTATCGTAATCCATGTGATTGCAAACGTGAAATGGAGGGTTCGATACGCACTGAATGAATGAAATATTTTATATTTCCATTTGTTTGCATTGGTAACAACGCAATCGCGGAGTTGATTTTCGCCTCAAAAGACTCAATTCCTCAAGAACTGTACAGGAAGTGGGTACGGAAGCTACGTAATGTGAAATGAGTAAGGACGGAGTGTCTTAACATTACGGTTCCAGGTTTTGTCTAATTTTATTTATAATACATACATATATGGATACAATGTGAATAGCAACTACTTCTAGGTAGATTGCAAAGTATAAATTCGTATTTTACGGTCCCGCAAAAATCGGAAGTTTTTTTTTCTTCTCCTCCTCCTCCTAAACTTTCAAGAAAAATTACTAAGGTCAAAGTTCAACTTAGCCCATTGGCAAGCTAATAATTCCATATTTAGCAGTGATTCATAGTAACGGTATAGCAGCATAAAAATATAATTACAATATTACCTTAGCTATTTTTTAAAACTTTTTAACATCTTTGCTGATATAAAATAAATTTATACAAACTTTTTATTTAAAAATATACACTTTATACGGGATATGAATCCGTTACGTTCATTCTAACGCAATAAAACGGTCGTCGACACTCATTAAATATTCTACGTACCTATTAGCTGTTACAGTAATATTATAACTACCTATATATTTACAAAAATTAATATTATCTCCCAATGTCAGAGAATGTTCGGAAAGTTGCTCAGCCTTGATACGATATTTCGAATTACAAATTATTATCCATTTCCTGTTAAAGTATCGAAGTTAAATATAATTACCGACTGTAATTATTGTTATATAATGAAAAACTAAATTGTAACAAGTCTTTAACTTCTAGAATACGGTAGTATGTACATTATTTGAATATGTTTTTTTTTATTTTTCATTAGCGTGAATTTTATGACTTAAACTAAAAATACCGATTTCTGCTCGGTTCTGTAGGATTTTTTAACATTTTTACACTTGGCTATACTCTATAAGGAATCTATATGCTGTTTCCGCTTTCATGCTGTAATGCGAAGAAGGCTATGCTTCAAGGCTATGTTTTCTATGTCAGTCAGTCAATAGGCAGAATTATTTCCGAAGGTACAGAAGATTTTATGGAAAAAAATTGTTGTTATGTGCTATTCACTAATTTCTTCTGAGAAAAAAAAACGGAAATATTTCATACGATTTCCAATCCCTATTTACTCTTTTAGAAATTGAAAAATATTGTCTAAAAGATAGACCACAGACATATAACATTCTCAGTATACAAAACGCTAAAAACATACAATAGTGCATGTAATATATTAAAGATGAGTGAACTTTTACCAAGAATAACACTTTTTACACACTTGTCTTACGAGTTTTGAGGCATCGCGTGTTGAGTGGCGGAACTCAACGCCGCACTTTGTCTTAATACCAGAGCAAAGAAATGAAACATTAAATATAAAATATCGATCGAACCCACAACCTGTCGGTTACAGTCACACGCATATTAAAGATGAGTGAACTTTTACCGAGTAATTATTGACAACACTTTTGCACACTTGACTTATGAGTTAAACTATCACTATTCAAAACGTTCGAAATACAAAAAAATATATATTTTTAGTCTAAATTATACTTTATTGCTCAATATTATTATTTAAATAATATAATAGTGTTGCTTTATAACAATGGGACAAAGAGCGGTAAAATACTTTGATTATAATACAATAACATTTTAAATGTATATTATTTTATGTTAATTAAATTGTCGTATATTACAAATATTTGTGAAAATGTCAAGGCTTAGTCTATAATCCTCGGATTAAAAGCTCGTTAATTTTTTAAAATAAATATTATATTTTAAGTAGATATAATTTGCAGCTTCACCCGCTTGGTCTGATAAAAATAGCTTCAAGTTATGTATGATATATGAAAAATTATAAGCTTACTAAAACTTAGTTACCAGAACATTAGAACAAAACGTCACTTTTAATATTTTTTTATTATTAATTTTCTTTGTAAGTGTCGAATGCTAATGCTTTTGATGTTAAAAAATGTTATGACTCAATAAGGTTTGGAAAATACAGACAGTAAATGTTAAATATATGTTTTTGAATTAATATTTCGTCCGGTAATATCAACATCCAACAAATACGAATGTGACAGCCAGAAAAGTGGAGTACCCCGAAAATATATTGATTTAGTATTAAAAGGATTTGTTTGTACCAGGTTTTCCCTTTTTAAAACAATTTAAATATGCCTCTTTGCCTATTGTCAATATTATTTAGGGCCTGGGGGCATGTTGCAGTGTGACTGTAAATAGGGTAGGTTGTGAGTTTGATCCCCACCCCAGTATAAATATGAAAAATTTTATATTTTGATGTCGCCAATGTGGTATTGAGGCAGAAGGTGGCGTTGCTGCACGCAATGCTTCTAAAGTTCAAGTTTCTTCTGCCTACCCTGCTATATGTAAAATACAGCGTGGAGCAAAAAAATATATAATAATTTTATTTAAAATTAGAGATAGATAATTTTGACCGCTCTAAATAAATTGTTATTGACTGTAAGCTGAAACTTTGTAAATAATTTGAATGAGGAAATGGTACAAAAAGCTAATAACTGTATATAATAATGAATTTCAACTAACAGAATGATAACATTTGGTCTTTACCAAACAACTTGCTATCCTTGTTTTCGAGCTTCTAATGAAAATAAGGAAAACTTACTAATTAGTACAAATTTATTAATGTAAAGGATAACTTTAAATATATATAATAGTATATAAATTTTAAGTATATATTTTTTAATTTAGTATTATTATTATTATTTTCAATTTAATGTTTTTATTTCTTCGCCCAGCTTATAGAGCAAAGCCGGCATTGATTTCCGCTATTTGCGGCATTCCTCAAATTAAGTGGAAAGTGGGTAACGGAACGAAGTGTCTTAACACTACGTTTCCCCATATACCTTGCCATGTGCTGCATACGTGAAACTAAATAAAAAAAGAAAAAAGTATTATTGGTACTTATTTTTTTTATGTTCGAAATGTCTACCCGGCTGTCAAGAATATTTATCTCAAAATCGGGTCGAATTATAAAGTCTGAAAATCTGCTTTAATCTACTAATCTACGGTCCAGAGAAGGAGAGCACAGAAAAATAAAGCTTCCTAGTCACTGCATCAAAAAATTTTTATGTACCATTTTGATAGCATTTTGTATGAAATTAATTGAAATTGAAGTGACAGATATAATCCGAAAAGTTAAAAATTATAGTATTTCAAAAATATTACTAAATTGTAGTTAATTTCATACAAAATTAGTGCAACTGCACTTAAGCTTAAATTCGTTAACTTTATTTGTCACGTTATCAAAATCTATAGGATATATCGGATAGGCCTACAAATTAGAAACTTGTCAAGACAGTGAAAACTCTTTGTACAAATAAAAGAAGAAATCCGAGAAACGTAACTTATTTTTGCCTATATTATAGAATGCCATCCAAAATGGCCATAGATCTCCACAAACTTAAATTAAAAAAAAATATGAGTTTTATTTTCCGTTCACTTATAATTGTAAAATTGGTACGGAACCCTCGTCAGCGAGTTCAATATGCACTTGACTGACTTTTCATATATTGAATATATTTAGTTACTAATAAATCTGATTTATATGATTAAATTAAATTCAGTATATTTTTTACCATATAATATCGGATTTATAGGTAGTTTAATTGACTTGTTATGAGGTGACAAGATTAGATTGTCAATTGACCAAAAAAATTACTAAAATATTTAGTACATCGTTTGACTTATTAGTATTTTACTTAATTCTTTTATATATCTTTTTTGTATTTTTCAGAGAGATTTAAGAGTTTCTTTGTGATGATATAAAACTATACTATCATACCTATAGTTATTATTCACACTAACACTCTCCTATAACCAAACAAAATATATATCTATAAAATTATTTTTTTCTTCCTTTTTTTACTATCTGTACGTTTTAACATGCGCGTTTTGTTTATAACTATGAACTGTTGAATATTTATTTTGTTAAGTCGAGTTTTATCGCACGCTCTCTGCCACTGTGGGAACGAGATGTAGAACTCGGATGTAAGCTGTAAACAGTATTGCTTATTAACATAATATAAATATTGAAAAACACTTTAGTACTCTAAAATTCTTATCGAGACTAACAAATATATATATTTATGTTTTCAATTTGTTTGAGAAAATTAAGTTTATATTTATTTAACCATAGAATTAGACCCGTTGGAATATTTCTTTGTACTAACTAATATCATAAATTGTGTAAAAAGTTTTCGGTTAAAATTGCTCATTTAACGTCCTTTAAATTTTTTTTTATGTTAAATCCTTTTATCAAAGAAAACAATAGGTCTAATTATTTTATAAATCAATTAATGTACCTGAGAATTTATCACAATAAATTCTCAGGTACATAATTCTAATTCTTGATGATAATTCTCACTTATTTCCATTTTACTACGGGGTGAAGCCGCATGTAAAACCTAGTGTTCTTAAAAAATAAGATAATATATGCATATATTAATAATAACAGTTCTTTTTTATTATTGTGAAAGTTTCAGTACAAAATTCAAATAGCGTTGGTAAACTTTTTACCTTTTTCTAGATTAGTTTTAATTAATGTACTCTCCCTCTCACCTTCACGCTGTCTCCCGCACATGACAGGGTAGGCAGAGGGAACTTGGGAACCTAATGTTACGACAGTTCGTCCCACTTCCGGGCCCCACTTTCCGCCGAATTTGAGAGGCATTGTGTGTTGAGTGGCGGAACTCAACGCCGCGCTTTACCTTGTTACCAAAGCGAAAAATTGAAAATATTAAATATTTCATTTCATCGAGTGGGGATCGAACCCACAACCTGTCAGTTACAGTCACACGCTTGTGCCGCTGCGCCTCGACAGGCCTCTTCCAATTAATATACCTATGTATTTAAAGTATAAACGACAATTAATGAAAAGTATTAAGTCTCTTTCTATGACAATTATTTTTCAACCAGAATTACTTTCTATGAAAAAAAAATGTGCAAAAAAATTACAATAACAATATTTAAATTATTTTAATTAAAGTCTTCCTTGATCAAATGAGGCCTAAACAATTTGTCTCTATAGTTGCTTTGGTTTAAGGATGAAACAGCTAATTCTAATAATTTAATAAAATAATATATATATAAATTAACCTTTGTTAAGAGGATAAATTGTGATCATTGTATTGGAGTCGGTACTTCCGTTATTTACTGAGAAAAGGTAGGTGACGACACACAGTTATTTTCAATATTTAATAAAATAGATTTGGCGTTTTAATTAAAATTTCCTCTCAATTGTCCATTCAAGTTACATATCAGGGCAAATTGCCTACATTCCTTCTAGACAAACACCTATACGATTATTACCATTTTCTTTCGGTTGGGTTTTTTTAAGCTTCATGTTGTATATAGCACATGGCAGGGTAGGCAGAGGGAATTTGGGAACTTAGTGTCAAAACACTTCGTTCTGTTCTCCACTTTTTGCCGAATTTAAGGCATTGCGTGGTGAGTGGCGGTGGCAACGCCGCGGTTTGCCTCGTAAATAGATGCCAAGTTACAAATAAAACATCTATCTTGATACAAAACAATCGGAGATCTATGATCTGGGTGCCAAGTTCCTGTATTCATTCTATAATCAAAAGTCAAGATTTGACTCTACAACTTCTTACTTATAAGTTATGATATAATCCTAAGGTATACTACCAGCTTGTTCCGATAGGCATATTTATTCGATATTAATATTTATAGTTTGGTGCCTTAGTAATACTTTACAATAATAAATGTGCCAAGTTTCATGTATGGAGATAAAATCATATATCCTGCACAAAGGCTAGGGAGCAGAGGGCACATGGGAGCATAGTGTTAGGACACTCCGTTCTCATTAAGACATGCCCGTCCTACCCTAGCCGCTGAATTCTAGGGATCACGTGTTGAGTATAGCCATTTCCTACAATTTAAATTAGTGTACGTACTCATGCATCATATACAACCGAAAATAAATCAACTGCACCAAAATGTATATATTTTTTTTAAATTATTAACATATCAAAAATAACACATAATTACATAAACTATATAACAAAATTAAGATTATTAGTTAAAAACTCAATAGTACAGGAAGCTAGTTACATAACCTTGCAGTGTGGTGGCCACATGTCTCCAAATTACGTCGGCCTTGAGTTTTGTGGGAACTTGTCGAAATCTCACTCTTGTGGAGTCTTGCAGTATAGATAAGGTCATTAGTTGTAACTACTATGAAGTGTATAGCTAGTTGATCTTATAAATATGTCTGAATATTTGTTGTTTTTTGGCTTCAGGCTCTATTTTCCGAATAATAGGAAATGTTAGACACTCTGTTTAATATTCACTGCCA
>DWMZ01005538.1:0-10874 GCA_018249855.1 Eueides tales michaeli | reverse complement strand
AAAAACTGCGTTAAGGGTTTGGAAGGTTGTGAGTCCCATTTCCGCTCGGGGAAAATTAATTATTTTGTTTTATTAGTTAGGAAAAAATATATCTAAGACAGAGGTCTCGTCAAAGACAAATTAAGGGTTAAGTTTCGCTACTTAGCGCACAATACTTGAAAAATTAGAAGGAAAGGAATTTGATATTTTTTCCGAACTAATAAAAGAAAATTATTATTTTTCTCTAAGCAGAAATCGAACCCACAACCTTATAAGTTTATAATATTATGCAACACTCTGCCTCTATGCAACCACGACACTTCATTTACCTCTAATTTACATGTGTTTTGTCTATATTAGCTAAAATATTGTTACACTGAATAGAAATCGTACTTTAGAATTTAAAAAAAACATCGTAATATATTCGTTATAAATATGTGTCATGCTTCAAATATTGTCAATTTTATAAGGAATTTTTATTTTATAGAAATTTGGAATTGGGAGTGAAAGTCGTATTGAATGTATATAATTAGTTTAATTGATACTAGAGGACACGCGCGGCTTTGCGCGCTAGAACTATGTGAATATTTATTTAGTATATGAAATATTTAAACAACTGTAATTATAGTTAACAAGATATTCATTTGAAGGCTTTAATTAGCTATATTTAAAAATTTAACAATGCAATTATCTCGACCAAGTTTTTTCAAATATTTTTTTTTCTATGCCTTCAATAAAATCTTAATGATTCAGTATATCATTAATGATTTTTTTATTTAGCTTCGCGCAGTATCTCTGCTTACCCTGCTCTTTGTAGACAAATAGGAGGGTAGACAGAGGAAACGCCAGTACCTTCACACTAGGAATGTCTTAACAGTCCATTCCCATTAAGGCACTTTCTTCAGGGTCATTCAATGCCATGCTATACCTCGTTAGCAGAGAGAGGAAAAGAAAAAATTAACCATTTAATTTCCTCGAGAGGAGATCGAATCTATAACCTATCATAATTATGCCCCTACGCCACAACATGCCTTTATGTGACCAAAACTATTTATAAAAAATCCCCTTTTCAAGTATAAAAAATAAAAATCAACCAGACAAAGAAGTTCCTTAGCAATTAAAGATAAAATGTCCAAGCGGCTATCAGTATCGATTCATTAATTTGCATGTAAACTGTAAATGGTATTTCACACTGTCCGTGGCTAATGGGTGCCGACGTCATTGGAGGTATTATTCGTGGATGAAATATAATCATTGTTTTATGTACTGCAATCTCATTCAAATTAATTATCACGATTGTAAAGGTGGCCGCAGACTGAGCGTATATTTAAGCTTTATCGTGAATTCACGCAGGCAGGCCTGTCACATAGCAGAAGGAACTTTAGGACCTAGTGAACTTAGTCAGGGCCTTTTTTTTCCAACTTTGCGCCTATTTATCAAGGAATTACGTTTACTAGTGGCAAAGGTAACGCACGGCGTTCAGTTGAACGCCGTACTTTACCTTGTTGTGAGGGCAAGGAAAAAAAATCATTTCCTGAGCGGAAATCGAATCCAAATAACTTCTTCACGACGGCCATTAATTATTTCATTATATTTGTTCTGTTATAATTGATACAGAAAATTATTATCGATATAGAGACATTTCCTCATATAAATTAGTAATACATCAATAAAGCTATCCATTATTGTTATACTCGTATATAAGTCAAAGTAGTTTCAAATATTATAACGAGTTTCACGTATCTCTTACTAAACTGAAAGTTAAATTGCTATTAAACAATGCTGATACAATGTAAACTTTATAAAGTAATATATATTACTAATGTTGATTAGTAAATGTTTGTTTATTGTGCTTCTCGCATTTTGTATGTCGAATTTTCAAGATATTATGTCTTGAGTGGCGAAACTCAACACCGCGATTTGTCTTATCACGAGAAGTAGGGAAAGAGTATAATTAATTATGTTGAAATCGAGTTCACTGCGCCGCTGTGCAATCGCCACGCTAATTTCACAATATATACATATTCTTCTAATAAGGTGATCAAAATCACGTCCCAAACCTGTTTGCAATTTAAGGGCACTTTGCCACAATAGCGTGAAGTTCCACTAATGATAATATTAAACATCATGTATTCAATTAGTTTTATTTTCTTATTTTAGGTTTACGCATTTTTAGGTACATAGCAGTGTAGGCAGAGAGAATCTAAATACTAAGATTTAAGACACTCCGTTTTCCTCTTCCTGCGGAATTCTGGAGACATTTCGTGCTTACTGGCAGAACTTAAAACGAACGAACGTAGCGTTTTAAGCAAGCGAAACAAATGAAATATCAAATATTTTTTTTCCTCGCGTGGAGATTGCGTCCACAATTTATTGCGTCTACAGTGGCACGGTTGTGGCCCTACGCCACGATATGACTTATTTGATATTTTCATTATAACTAGTTTCAATTAACAAATTCGACTGTAAAACGCCCTTACCCATTTCGTGTAGATCTGCACTATTATCCCTATATACAATTGGGCCATTCAATTTCGATGATGTAACTATACTGGTTTAGATAGTGTGTTATCGCTTTGTCGGACCAATTGAAAATTACTCCGCCCCACTAATGTACTCATTTTGTTTGATGCTCAAGAACGATCCGTTCTGTAAATTTTTGTGCGTATTAAGTAGCGGAACTCAACGCCGCGCTTACTCTTAATAATATAGCGAGAGAAATGAAAACAACAAATTTCCTCGAGAGAGAATCGAACCCACCAACACTTATTACAACATGACAGCCTTAAACAAAATCAGGGCTTTTGATTCCATTGGACAGAATAATTTTCAATAGGTGAAGTTACTTTTTAATAGCAGGTTTTCTCTTTTCTACTCTGTGATGTTAAACATAATAATTAATTCAAAGGAATCGCTAATTAAATTGAACTAATTGACATTTTTATTATGTAAATTGATATGTAATTTGATACTTTTGTGAACGTTTAAGATTTATTGGTATTTTTGTTTTAGGAGATATTTTGCTAATGTTCTTAGAAAGCATGATTTGAAATAGAAGGGTTGGTTTTCACGTCTATTCCAAATTTTTTACTTATTTATTTAAAATAAATATTTGTTAAGTAGATCAGTATTTCTTTTAGTTTCATGCCGCACATAGCAGGGTAAGCAGAGGGAACTTGGGAACCTAGTATTAAGATGCTCTGTTCCGCCCCACACTTTTCATCGAATTTGAGGCAATGTATATTGAGTGGCGGAACTTAACGCCGCGCTTTGCTTTGTTCCCAGAGCGAAGAAATGATTCACTTTTTCGTGTGAGGATCGAACAACCTGTCGCTTGCAGTGAGTCACACGGTTATGCCCTTGCATCTCTTAGTTTTTTTTAATGTTTGTTTGTTTGTTAAAATATTTCTATATACACTAGAAATATTTTTTTAACTTCACACTATATCCCGCACATGGCAGGATATGTAGATCCCTCTGTTTATGTGATATCACTCTGCCTACTTTCTGCCGTATTCGATGCATTGAGTGTGGGTGGCGGAACTCAACGCCGAGCTTTGCCGTCGTTATCAGATCAAAGAAATAAAAAAAGTCACAACCTTTCACGTTTACAGTCATCCATTTGTGCTCATACGCCACGATAGGTCTCTTTCTTTACTTGATTATATAGGTGATTATCATTTCCGAACGTAACTAGCTTGCAAAGTGCAAACACCTCGATAAAGTCATTGCTGTCTAAAAAATATTTACTAACTAACTTTAATGCAGGCATAGATTTTAATTTTCAAAAAATTGTCTTCATAAGTATAATAATATATAGCCTGAAAAGGTTGATTTTACGCAGTATTGGAGGCATTGCGTGTTGAGTGATGAAGCTTAAGACCGCGCATTGCCTTGTTACCGGAGTGAAGAAATGAAAATATTAAATCATTTCTTTTAATAATAAAGAATGGATTTAAAAGTAGTGGATAATGTAAAATTTTGATGTAAAATTAATTTAATGTAAAACTTTAGCATTAAAATACTTACAGTTACTACTAGTATGATGCGAAATACAGTAATTACTCGAGTAAAGAATTTTATTGAGCCATTTTGTACTTATCTGATAAACTAAACTGAAAGAAAAGTAAAATTTTACATTTATAAAAGTTTTTAATTTAACCAACTACGTATGCGCAATTTTAAAATAAATAATAACAAACAAAATCAGCAAAATCAATAATAAAATGTAGTAATTTTATCAAACTGAGTATATTAAAGTGACGTTACTTTTTTCTTTACCCACTGATTTAAATAAAACAGCCAATTAATACAGAAGGAAGGTTGCCAAAATATACCTAATAATGTAAACTTCATTTAAATCTAGTTAGCTGTTTCTGAGATATGCACGTACAAGCGCACAGATAAACAGACAAACACATAAAAAAAATAGTAATCACTATTTTGGGCTCCATTACATTAATAAACGTTAATTAACAAAACACATGTATGTATAAACACATGTACAGGCAGTGATCAGATTTATTATAAGTATAGATATCAACTATTTATACTACATTTATTAAATGAATTAATTAAACTGATTCCACTATACATATATCTGGATTTATTAAAGGTATATTGGAGAGCGCGTGGTCGCACCCGTCAGCCGTGACAAACCTCACTGGTGCGATACTGCTGTGACAGGCGACAAGAGAACCGGTCATCGCTGTAGGGATGGTACTATATCGATGTAACTTTTATTTAAACTATTTCTATTTTCTATTATAACTTTTAGATTTTTTGATAGATTTAAATTAAGTTATTTCTTTATTTAACTTTTACTTAACTCAGTGAAGCCGGAAAGGCTTCTTATAGTCTGATTTTTTACAGTACACATCGACTTCATCTCTACTTATTATGCTTATTATGTAAGGAGTCTTCCTTTAGAAATCTATTTATATATGAAATTTGCAAGATCGGTCTACCGCAAAAGAGTCATCTGTTACTTCCTACATTTGTGGACGATCTGGCGTTTTTTGGAGGATCTGTTTGTCAAAACACACGTGCAAAACAAAAACACGACTTTTAGTAGCCTATAAGGTTTTATTTCAGTATCTTAAGCGATAAGTGTAGAATTAATAGTATTTTTCTAATATATCGGATTATATTATGATAGAGCTTCGCCCAACGCTCACTCCGCTTGCGGATCCACGGATTGCAATGATCAAAACATAAAAGCAAAATATATTTTATTAACGACAATTGTATTTTTTTGTATTATAGGCGAGTGTCTCCTCATTTAGTATATTATACGACAGACAAACAAACACAACACATTTTCAACGCGCTGTTAGACGTTCAATTCATATCGATTTTTTGCCATATACTCGTACGTCGTTCTATAAGCGTAAACCTTTAATGCTTTTCTATAAGTTAAGGATACCTGCTACTGATCCAAGTGTTGTAAACAATCAGTTTAGAAGCAAAAAAAGAAGTTCGTTCGTACGAGGAATCTTTCGCGGTTAAACAGTAATTTCTATTGTGGATTTTTGTTATTGAATTGTTTCAGTCTTCTTTCTTTCGTTGCATTTATTATAATTTAAAATACAGTATTTATTATTATTTTTTTATGGAAAAGGCACGGCAAACAAGCGTACGGGTCACCTGATGGTAAGTGATTACCGTAGCCCACGACCCCATGTAGCACCAGAGGAGCTACAGGAGCGTTGCCGGTCTGTAAGGTGGATGGGCACCGGGGCCCGGCATTACCCAATACGAAACGCAGTGACCTAGGTTACTACTTAACGCCGGTTTTAAATGACGGGGGTGGTAACAATCCGGTCGAGTCTGCCTATGCGTGTTGCCATTGCTGACAACGTGACTCTCCCACTCGTACTTTAGTCGCCTCTTACGACACCATTAGTACCAGGGCGATCCTATTCTAAGCCGGAATCACACGGCTAAATTTGTTATGTTTTCTTATGTAAAGACAGTTTTTTTTACTTTATTATGACTGTTGTCTTAAATACAGTGCACAATATCTCCTTATTTTTTATTTATTTTTTTCGTCAATTTTGTGAATTACAACCGTTTTTACTATTTTTAAAATACACACCTAGGAAAGAAAAGTACTAAATTAAAATTTAATTTTTATACGTTTTTAAATTTAGTAATTTACAATCATTCCTCACTTTCTATAGAATTGGATTCATTGTGTATTGAGTGACGAAATTCAACGCCGCGCAACGGAACATTCAACGTCGTCTTAACTATTATGATTTTTATGACATTTTACAGTATGTCCGTTCTTTTATACTACACATCAACTGCCACTACACTTACCAAATTCAATGGTACATGCAAATCGTTTGGGAACCTATTGAAGTTCAAAAAATATATACTATTTTAAGTAAGAAGTTACATGCTTCATTTTTGTACTTCAAACTATTTCTCACTGGTGCACTAATGTACTACTGTCCTAATGAGAACCGGCGCAAGAAACTCAGCGGTACACATTTAAGTAAACATATAAAATTTGCCAGATGAGTCCACCTATTTGAGAAGTGAAGAATAACAAACGCACTTACGTGATAATCATATATATTATAAATACAAGATAATAACATTAACTTTTATTGATACATTTACTATCTAGTAGATATCGATACTTATTACATCACTAATCTGTTCATCAGCCCTCAATAGCTCGTCCCGTCATCATATCTCGTGTTTAGTCTTGATTATTCAGTAAGCGACATGCACCGAAATGCTCTATTGAGTTTCAATTAGACAAGCCTATACATACTTGTTGTACTTATATTATAACAGGGCTTATTCGTGATATTGTCTGTGTAATCATATGAAAACAGATTAATTATTTTAATTAAAACCAATTAATCACGTATATTAAATATGAAATGATATGAGGTTTCGAAAACTTTACTGTAGTCCGTGACCCCGGGTAGACTGAGGTGGCCTCTGTCTGACAGTTTACATAATTATTTTATCAAACAAATGCTAATGGTCACTTTATTGGTCACGTACTGTCTTGGATTCTTACTGAATTAGCTGACTCTATATTGCCCTCTTGTGTGAATCTTTAATAGTTTTATGAGTCGGTGGTATGTATCAATAGATCCTGGATCATGCAAGGATTATATCTGTTCTCCCTACCGATTTTTGGAGCTTATCAAGCCTGATGTATTGGTTGGGCTTATTTACTGTATTCTTACACACTGCCGACTTCTTACATTTACATTCTTGGTATCGGAGATGAACTCCTTTAGCCTGAATTAAAGAGAAGTTTTTTGTTAGGCCGATGTATGATTTTTTTTTGTTAGGCTTGATCATAGTTTTCATGTGAGTTCTTTTTAAGATATTGCCAATCCTATCTGTAATCCGTTTCATTTATGGTAAAAATTCCGGCTACCTTTTTACTGTGGGTAGGTCTTCTGACGACGCTGGCGGGGAACCGGTTATTATGATAAAGGGCAAGCATCAAATGTAGACGCTAGCCTCCTAAGTGTTCAGCGTTGCAAAAACGTTTGTAAATACTGTTATCCAACGTTGTCGTCGGGTAGTAATAAAATTCACCATTGATGTATCTATTGGTGTGCGCTTGTAGTGGTTTCCTGTATACTGTGCCATTAGGATTATTTTTTACTAAAGCATCATGGAAACATAAACCTAAGTTAACTAGAGAGATTAATATATTTTTTATAAAACAACAAAACTAAGATACAACAGTCGTTTAAAGGAACAAAAGTAAACAATTCTTCTAAAGCTCCTATAAATTAAAAACAACATACATTGTATCCTATTACAATATCTCAACATATAAAGTTTCGCTTAGAAAACTGATACTGTTGATTATACTAACACGAGATATTTTAAAACACGAATTAGTTTCTTAAAAATCTGCATTTTATGTTTGTTTTAACTTCACGCTATTTTCTGCGTAAAAGGAACTTGGGAACCTAATGTGCTTGCGCCGAATAAGAGGCATTGCATGTTGAGCTCAACACCGCGCTTTACTTTGTTACTTTTCGATTAGCGTGCACCAATGCAAAGACAAACATACAACAAAGTATTATTTTTGGTTCTATTTAACTAATACATGTCTTCAATAATAGAATATCTTATATATCTTTTATGCACAGACAACGTTCAGTTACAATATTATTATATTCACTCACTCGCTCGGCTTCACGCTTTATCGCACATGGCAGGGTAGGCAGGGAATTTGGTAACCTATTGTTAAGATACTCCGTTCTCTTCCCCACTTTCCTCCGAATTTGAGGGATTACGTATTCAGTGACAGAACTCAACGCCGTGCTTTGCCGTGTTACCAGAGCGAAGAAAAGAAAATATTAAAAAAATTAATAGAAAATATTAAATATTTCATTTTCTCGAGTGGGGATCGGACAACCTGTCGTTTACAGTCACATGCTTGTGCTTCTGCGCCACGACTGGCCTTAAAATTTTATTATATGTATGTAGGTTTAGTTAGCAAACCATAAGGGACTACAATAACGATTACGAGAAATTATATATGTAAGTTCTTATTTAAGTTTGTATTCTGGATAGTGTGCTATTAACTTTTTATGAAAAACAATTAAAATTTTATTTATTAAATAAAAATGTTTAAAGGTTGATTAAGAGGTAGCAGTTCTCCGTCGAATTCTGGAGGAATTACGTGTTGGGTGGCGGAACTTAATGCTGTGATTTGTCTCTGTCTGCCTTACCATACCGTGGAAATAAAAATTACGTTTGTCCACCTTTAACATGCCTAATATTAAAGAGTACTGTCATATTTATTATATGTACTTTACATATTTAATGTGATTTAAGAAAGTTTAGTGCTAATTTTATGACCCTTTTTATTATGACCCTTGAGTAACGGAGTGTCAATAGACACTCATTTTTTCACCGATGGTAAAAGAGAAGCGTTACATGTTTCACTTGTCTGTTTGTTACATCTTTGATTTTTTCGATAATTTTACATGAAATGCCTCTAAGTCAGCGGAAAACGGAGGACGGTACGGAGTGTCCTTACACTATCCCCAAGTTCTTTCTGTTTACCCTGCTATATTTCACGATGTACGTGGATGAAAAAAGAAATAAAATCTCTAATTAGGTCGTACACGTGAAAAAATAGTAAATTATTACAGTTTCTTAAATTATTTCATTTTAACCTCAACCAATAAAAGTTAAAACCTTCAACTAAACTTAAATAGATATATATTGTATTTATTTTGAAATAGTACCAATGTCAAAAAAGAATTGAGGCCTGTCGTGGCGCAGGGAGACCAGTGTATTGTAATTTCGACTCGATTCGATTTCCAAATCCCCTCCCCCTACCTCGCCATGTGCGGAATATAGTTTGAAGTTAAAAAAAACTTATGTCAAAGAGCACTTTTAGAATTCACTCGAAGGCAAATTTACTTCTCATCTAAACAAAGCAAGCGAATTCAATTTGCGAGAAATTGTATGTTTTATCTTATGATAACAACCAAGAAATACAAATAATTATTTTTCCTCGTAGTAATGAAATCTACAACCTTCCCATTTACATTCAGACGCTATACCACTGCGCCACGACTGCTTCAAACAAAAATATTCATACATGTATACTATCCAAAAACCTTTTTGAATTGCCTCTATAGTGAAATAATAAAATTATGGTAATAAATTTTTAGTACTTCTCGAATGTAATAAAAAAATCATAACTATATTAACGTTAAGAGTTTTAAATATGTACTCGTATACAGTAATAACATTTTATATAGTATACTTTTTGTTCAATTTATTCAGCACATAGCAGGACACTTAGAGGGAACGTGAAACGTAGTGTAAAGATATTCCATTCTCTTTAAGATATCTTGTTTTTTTAGTATCACACTATGTCTTATACATGGCAGGGAAGACTTACCGATGAATTTCATTAAATTCAGTGCATTCACTGCGTGTTACGTGGCGAAACTTAACGCCGCGGCTTACCCAGTTACCGAAGTGCAAAGCTGAAAGTATTAAATATTCAATTACCTAAAGTGGGATTCAAATGGAAAAAAATGTAGTAATAAAATAACATTTTTCACTATATATTTTCTTTAAACTAATATAGCTTTACTTACTAGGCAATTGTGAGTAATTCTTAAACTACGAAGTAATATACTTATTGGTTCCACGCTGATTCCTTCCAGAAAGCTACTGCAGATTTCTAACTTTCTAATCTTTGATTGCACAATTTTATCATCTAAGTTATAAGTTTAGTGCTTATATGGAGTTTTGTGCTTTTTAAACTACATAATTTTAAATATGAGTAGAATAGTTAATGGCGGCTTCACCCGCTTAGTCAAGTAGCGGAAGCTAAGTCTCGTTTAATATAAATCTGTATAAAAGTGATCAGACATGATCACATTTATACAGATTTATATTGAAATGATCAAGTGATTCAATATAGCCATAGCCTATCTCGATACTTGTTGTTGATTGTGAAATGAAAGTATGACATATTTTCTTTTAAAAGTTTAAACCCGCATTCAGGATATTGTGTCGCGTGGCGCAAATCAACTGGCGGAACTTAATGCAATGCGCTATGCCCTCGCTTCCAGAACGTGAAAATTAAATAATTTTATTTAATATACCTAGGCTACCCCTCTAGGGATACAGCGTGAAGCTAAGTATATAAAAGATCTTTTTTTTTTAATTTCATTAAAATACAACTTTCCACTTAGTAAGTTTTAGCCGTGTGATTCCGGCTTAGAATAGGATCACCCTAGTACTTATGGTGTCGTAAGAGGCGACTAAAGTACGAGTGGGAGAGTCACGTTGTCAGCAATGGTAACACGAATGGGCAGACTCTACCGGATTGTTACCACCCCCGGCATTTAAGATCGGCGTTAAGTAGTAGC
>DWMZ01005537.1:0-10875 GCA_018249855.1 Eueides tales michaeli | reverse complement strand
CTCTATACATAATAGTGGGTAAGAAGCACATGGGTGCTTCCTATAAAATAGTACAATATCTCTTAATAGGATTAAGTTAATCCATATGAAATGCAATATGATACGTACAATATGATATGATATTTGCTTAAATATTGTCTATTTTAATTATGTTTTTCTGTTTCCCTTACGTTACGTAAACTTACCAGCAAATAGAGTAGATAATTGGAACAGAATATATAGAATATATAATTTCAACAACAACAGCTTAAATAAATCTTATACATTTGTTTCATTTAACCATAACCAACTTTGTAGAGAAAGAAATTAAAATAATGGGAAGATAGAGATATATTTTATATTACAGAGCTACTATTTTATATTGCAAGTAAATAGCATGTCACAAATTGACATGTACACGACCGAATGACAAAACGATAAAATGTAGACTAGTTTTCATGTTGCTTATAATATAACATCAAGCTACTAAAATTGTTATGTCGATATATATGTAAAATATGAAATATTGATGCCTATTTAAGTATGTATATATTTTTTTCTTTTTTTTGTTTTAGCTTCACGCTGCAGCAGGCAGGGTTGATAGAGGGAAACCGGGAACGTAGTGTTAAGACACTCCGTTCCCCACTTTCCGCCGAATTTAAGGCATTGCGTCTTGAGTGGCGGAACTCAACGCCGCACTTTGCCTTATTACCACAGCGAAGAAATGAAGCATCAAATATTTAAATTGAAAATATTAAATATTTCATTTCCTCGACTGGGGATCGAACCCAGAACCTGTCGGTTACAGACACACGCTTGTGCCGCTGCGCATAGTGTCCGAATATCATACATTAGTAGATTTTTAATGGGTTACATATTTATTTGTGCTTTAAATATGAAAATGTCGTGGCATAGTCGCATAAGCGTGTGGCTATAAACACAATAGGTTGTTGGTTCGATCCTCTTTCGACAAAATGAAATATTGAGAATTTTTATTTTTCCTTTTGTGCTGTATTTGTAAGACATAATAAACGTATATTCTTAAGTGTAAACTGTCAAAAGTTATATGCAACTCAAACAACGCTCTAAACTCTTTTTCCCACAAAGCAACTTAGGCAAAGGGTATTTATTGTACTCCGTATCTGACTATCCGCAAAATCTTCAATACATTGCGTTATGTATAGCAGAAATCAACGCCGTGCTATGTTTTTTTATTACATCTGCTACTACTACGCCACAATGACCTTCGAAAAAGAATTTTACCATACATTTAATTATTTACTAATATGAGGTAACATGTCTATATAGTTTCTTTTTAACTGCAATTAATATTTTTTATCGTTCGGTTAAAGAGAACGGTTCAAATGAACGTTGATTATAAATATTTTACTAACGTTATAAATTTGTAATATTTCCAAAAAAATATTTTAAATCAAATTTTTAACTAATACAATCGTAAAAAACACATTGTATCGTTTTAGAAGAGCAATTTTGACAAACAGGAACATTGAGGCGCTATAAAAATTAAGCGTTCATTTTGCATTTAAAATTAGTGCCTTTTATACGAAAAACATTACATATGAAATTTATTGCAATATCAGAACGTTGACAATTGTATGGTAGTATAATTGTACTGTTAAGGCAAAATTAAAAGCAAAATTCATCTTTTATTTTTTTTAATTATAATAAGTTAACATATTTTTTGTAGAATAGGAAGCGTCGAGTACGTCCCTTTCGAGCTACCTGATAAACTCAATGTGTTAAACAATAAGGCGTATACACAAGCTTGTAAACATATAATATTTAATTCATTTCAATTTTAGTATAACTAATATCTCTGCACATATGAATAGACATTTTGTGGCGGTCATGAGAAATAATGAAGCCACGACCACCGCATACACCTGTACTATAATAATGTAGTACAGGTGTATGCAGTGGTCGTGGCTTCGATATTATTGAAAAATATTTTACTCATTTTCGCTCAGCTTCACGCTGAAACCTGCACATGCAATAAAATCATATTTATCAATAAATCATTTTTTACTTTTGGTCATTTGCATACTTTGGTTAACGTACTATTAATTGAGTTCACTTTAGATCACATATAATGCTTATTTTAAGAATAGTAGCCGTTTTAAAAAAAACTATTTTGATTACCATTGTCAACATTGGTTTGCAATGGTGATCAGTGTGTTGACAATGGGGATCATCATAGTGTGAGTAACGAGGACGGGCGTGCGCGGCGTGTACTTACCCTACTGCCGCGTAGGTGCAGTTGTACCAGCGCCGAAATATCAGAACTCTACTCATGGTTGCGGTCATGTCTCGTAATCATGTGTGACTCAGTCACTAGAGATGAGGTGGCTAGCGCCGTCGCGAATGCTAGTGATTGTACAGTGGACGCTGTAACCGTGTCTGAGCTTCGCCATGGTCCTAAGGGCATGATGACGGCGGTGGTTCGGTGTCCATATGAATCTGCGCAGATCATCGCGGTTAAAGGCCGGATTTTGGTTGGCTGGAGCTCTGCCAATGTTCAGGTGCTAGAACAGCGTCCTTTGCGATGCTATAAATGCTTAGCGCTTGGACACGCCAGGCCACAGTGTCCCTGAACAACCGTAAGGAAGCATCTATGCTTCCATTGTGGTTGTGATGGGCACAAATCTTACTCTTACCATGCTGAGCCTTGCTGTATAATATGCACAGATGCAAAGAGATCATCCAAACATTTAATGGGTAGTGCAGAAAATGCCGTCCACCGCTTGTTATAGGATTAGAGGCTCTTGGGACAAAAGCTTCTCCTAGTGTCGGTGACCCTCACGACGTCGAGAATACTACTATGTCGTCAAAATGGATGGAAGACAAACACGCTTTCTACATGTTAATATCAACCACTCGGCTAGATCATAGGACTTGCTAATGCAATCTATAGCAGAGTGGAGTATTAATATCGGCGTTGTCTGTGAGCCATATTTGGTCCCTCATAATCCTAGTTGGATGGCTGATTTGGGTGGCACTGTTGTCATTACATCTGGCACTATCAATATACCCCTCACAACCTTGGAAAAAAGCTCGGGATATGTCGTAGTTGAGTGGGGAGAATACGTCATAGTCGGCGTGTACTTCTCCCCCAATCGTAGCCTGAACGATTTCCCTACTTCTAACACTAAGGGTGACGCTGTTCAAGTGTGGGCTGCATTCCGGACTGTCACTTCTAAATGTAGGTACAGCATCCACATGTGTTCGATATAGTGGGGGATCTATGGTGGACCTCTCTTTCGCCTTCCTAACCATCACACAGTATGTTACTAATTGGAGAATAGAAGAGGAAGTTGACGTTGTCAGATCGTCTCTACATAAGATTTGATATCTCCACTCAACCAGCACCGATGATCCCACCCTGTGGTCCAGCTCCAACGTTCTCAAGGTGGTGGTGGTTTGGCCAGCTCATGCTTTAGCTTGTTAAGAGACCTTAACAAGCTAAAGCAAGAGCTGGTCAAAAAGGCTGGGATTGTGGCAAAGTGGAATTTCCAGGGAAATAGTTCGGGCCCTTGCTCCAACGTTGATGTGCTGGCAAATCGGATCCGTATTATATTAACAAAAGTAAGTGATACTGCAATGCCGAGAGTCCGTCGGAGGGCTGCCCGTCGCCATGTTTACTGGTGGACGCCTGAGATTGCTGCCCTGCGGGCATCCTGCAACCGAATCCGTCAGGTGTACACGAGGTGTAGAAAACCACCCGCTCTTAAGAGCCAGCTGCAGGGTTTATACAAAGAGAAGAGGAAGGCTTTGCAGCTCACTATTAAACTGGCAAAGCGTGAAGGCTATTAAGAGTTACTAGCAGGTCTTAATAGGTTTCTGTGGGGACGCGCGTACCTTGCTGCGCGAAACAAACTCCGTGAGCGAAGCGCTCCTCTGACGGAAACATTGTCACCAGTGTTTCTCCAACGTCTTGTGGTGAATTTATTTCCGAAGCCGCCTAGACACATTCCCAATAATATGGCCCTTTTCTCAGTGCATGAGGAGGTCTCTGTGGTTCCCCCCATAATTGAGAGGAAGATAGATTTAGCAATCCAAAGATTGAAGGCCGAGAAGAGAGCTCCAGGACCAAATGATGTTCCAGGGAGAGTTATGGTTATCGCCCTGGAATACCTAGGCTATAAACTACGAGAACTATTTGATAAATGCCTATTAACTGGTCGGTTTCCAAAATGTTGGAAGGAAGGAGGTTTGTGCCTGCTTCGCAAGGAGGGTCGTCCTCTAGATTCTCCTTCTGCATATAGGCCAATGGTGCTGCTGAATGAGACGGACAAGCTGTTGGAGAAGATCTTCGCCGTCCGCCTTAATAAGCACCTAGAGGAGGTAGGTCCGGGACTTTCAGAGGCTCAGTTCGGGTTCAGGGACGGTCGATCTACGATTGATACCCTGAACGTACTGAAAACTCGGTCGTTGGCCGCGACGGCCGAAAGAGATGTTCTTCTTGCTGTCTCGCTAGACGTGGTCAACGCTTTTAATAGTCTGCCGTTTGAGACGTTAAGAGAGGCACTCCGGTACCATGGGGTACCTTTTTATCTCCGGCGGCTGTTAGATGACTACCTTTAAGATAGAGTAGTCGTGTGGGATGGAAGTAATGGCCAGATTAGTCGACGAAGTGTCGGTTGTCGAGTTCCACAAGGGTCTGATTTAGGCCCATTACTGTGGAACATCGGCTATGATTGGTTATGATTGGCCTGCGTAGCCGTCTTCCTGTTGGGATAAGTATCATCTGCTATGCAGATGATACTCTAGTTACAGCTAGGGCACCGTCTTACCAGGAGGCAGCACGTTTGTCTGAAGCTGGCACTCATATTGTCGTCGACCGCATCAAAGCACTAGGTCTGACGGTCTCCATGCCGAAAACTGAGGCTCTTCTTTTCCACGGCCCGCGCGAGGGTCTTCCCCACAGGGCTACTTTGCGCATTGAGGGTCGGGAGGTGAGGGTTCAGGCCCAGATGAAGTATTTGGGCCTGACCCTGGATGGCCGCTTAAGTCACACTTCGCACAGCTTGCGCCGAAACCTGTGAACGCTGCCGGCAGGCTATTGCCAAATATCGGAGGGCCGGATTCTCCATACCGACGGATCTATGTCGGTGTGTTGAGGTCCATAGCACTTTAGGGTGCACAACAATGCTCCTTCAAATTTCTGAAGAATTTTCCAAATATTGTTTGTTGTGTGGTGTACTCAACGCCATACTGTGACAGAGCGAGGAAATGGAAACAACTCATATTACAGAGTAGAAATCCAGCAGACATTCATCATGTTTTCAATAAGAAAATTGGACCGCTGCACTATGATGGTAGAAATTAAGTGACAATATTTTTTCATAGAAAACCGAAAATCTACGTTAATTATAAGGTAGAACTAAATTTGCAAGCTGACAAACGCTTTCAAAGATTCCCACAGCACAAGTATTTTAATGACACAACTTGTACGTATAATACATTAAAAGTTTCGTCATTACTAAGTTGGTAACTAGTTAAGTGAACTAAGTACACGGTTTAATAGTGGCAACGTTGTAAAGTAACCTTAAAGGGCTTCCGTACGAGAGAAGGTTAACTATTTCTTACTGAAAATATATAATATAATTAGAAGAAATTTCAATAACATTTACCTAAAAATGGATATTTTATTGTACGTATTGTAAACATTATTTCATCATTTTATTAAAATTTTATTTACAAATAAAATTTTTGAAATGTTAGAATATTTGGTCACAGCGAGACCCAAGCCAAATCCGAATCTCTTAAAAAGCCAAGATAAGACAGTGACATACTGTAAACAGTCATTGGTTCAATTCCCTCCTGTGGGGACTAAACTGAACTGATTGTCTTATATATGTTGATCTAGTAAGATGAACTTTAAAAAAAATTAGATAACTCAAGAATTGCAACTGAAATATAAAAGATAAAAGTTTATATTTTCATAGCATAAATAAAAAGTATCTACTTCGACTAAGTATTTCTGCAAATGATTTTGTGGAGAACTGGATTGCGGTGATTTGTAACTATAATATCTAGCGACAAAGTGATGCTATGGATATTGGAAATTTTACTTTTATTGTTCATAATTTGAAAATAAACTTCGAAGCAAAGTGTGGCGACTTTTGACTGTAAACTGTTATGACATAGATCTCTATTTAAAATATCTAGTTTCATTTATATCGATCACAATATCTTAATTTCGAACGGAACATTTAAAATGGACTTTCTTGAGTTTCTCTCGGCCCTGATAATCATTTTTTTAAGTATAACTAGAAAATATGCAGACAAAACTTAAGAATGACCAAAATTTTTATTTTTCATTTTCTTCTTTTGTATTTGAAAAAATACATTAAATATAGGTTTGTGTTATAAAACTTTGATCTCGCGCAACAAGTGTGTTACAAATACATAAAAAATTTTTAATAAAAAGCCTTCCAAAATATTGCACATTTTAAAATAATAGGTTACTTATGCTTAAAGATTAAATTGTAACTATCAGCGATATAACTTCCCTTTAATATATCGACGACGTCAAAACTGCGGCTAGTTAAAAATGTATCAAGTAAGCACAGTAGCTTGGTTGCAATTATTTATAAATTCTACATTTATCTAATTTACAGTTAATTAAGCGTCCAGGTTGTTAATGTACAGGGTTATTGGTGATTCGACCAATTCTCGCGAAGAGGATGTAAATTGATGGTGAAATGCTTCCATCTTGATATGTCTTAAATTTTAGTTTTTTTAGAAACTGCTGACATTTTGCTTTAAAAAATGTTAAGGCTATTGTGTGATAACTTTTCTTATCACAGCCCCAGATGAGGATTCGATTTCTACTGAGGGAAATTATTATTTCAATTCTTTGATCTGGTAAGGAAGCAAAGCGCAGCGTTGAGTTTCGCCTCTAAAGTAATAAGGACAAATCGAGAATTCTTCTCGATTTGTCCTTATTACTTTATGCGAGGAACAGCGTGAAGGCTAAAAATATAAAAAATATTAAACTGAATACCACTGCTTACTTACTTTAGTATATTATTTTGCTTAGAATAATTCTTGTTTGGAATAAGGAATTGCGTAGTTTAATTTGTCATCCAGCCCTTAAATAAAAAAGTTATATTTCAATATATGAAAATGGCGATCGAAGATTATCGCTGATTATTATTTGATTAATTATTGTTCTCAATCGTCAATCGTCTATTTTTTACTGAACGCTATTTACCAGCTTTGTTCCATATAAAGCTATGTAAATCTAAAATCAAATCGCGAACATCAATTTTGATATTCTTATAAAATAGTCTGCCAAATATAATAAAACATCTTATCGTATTAGGGCCATAAAATTGAATTTAATAATATATCGGAATTATTTTTATAAATGACTATTTAATTATTTATATTCTTTTTTGTACGAATTTATATCATGACATTAAAGAATCACCTCAATATCTCGCTTAGAGCACGAGCAGTACTGAAACCGACACTGATCCTATATATCAGATTCGACGTTTCATTCTAACAGGTATTCACATATCGTATACATAAACGAAAACAAACATTTACCTGCAGCTGGCATCGTGCTCACAAAGTGTAGCTCCATAGGCTTAATTCAACAAGATTTGAAGCGAAAGGCTTTACTGGGAAAGGTGTATTGAAGAATTTGACCTAGTCACATTACATATTTTATGTTGCATGAAAACTGATGTTTTAATAAAAAAAACTGAATTTAAGGGTATTTTATATTATACTTTTGGGGTAGGCAGAATGAACTTGAGAACCTAGAAATAAGACAATCCGTTCCGTTCTCCACTTTTCGCCGAATTCGAGCCGAGTGGTGGAACTCAACACCGCTGTTTACTTTGCTACCATAGCGAAGAAATTAAAGTATTAAATATTACATTTTTTCGAGTGGGAATCGAACTCACAATAGTGACACGCTTGTGCCCCGTGCCACAACAGGCCCTAACTTAATTTAATTGGTATAATTTTAAGAACATTCTATTAAATCATTATAGAAATCTTATACATTTGTTTAATTTAGCCATTTAGTCAACTTTGTACAGAAATCATTAAAATAATAGGTAGATAGATATATATTTTATATAACAGAGCTACTATTTTATATTGCAAGTAAATAGCATGTCACAAATTGACATGTACACGACAGGATGACAAAACGATAATAGGTAGACTAGCTTTCATGTTGCTTATAATATAACATCAAGCTACTAAAATTGTTATGTCCATATTTGAGTAAAATATGAAATATTGATGCCAGATAAAGTACGTATGATGTCTCCGAATATCGTACATTATGTAGATTTTTAATGAGCTACTTATTTATTTGTGCTTGAAATATGTGAATGTCGTGGCGCAGTGGCATAAGCGTGTGACTATAAACACTATAAGTTTTTGGTTCGATCCCCTTTCGACAAAATGAAATATTGAGTATTATTATTTTTCCTTTTGTACTGTATTTGCATGACATAATAAACGTATATTTTTTAGTATAAACTGTCAAAAGTTATATGCAACTCAAACAACGCTCTAAACTCTTTTTCCCACAAAGCATATTAGGCAAAGGGTATTTATTGTACTCCGCATCTGTAAGTCCGCTCAATTTTCAATACATTGCGTTGTGTATAGCTGAAATCAACGCCGTGCTGCGTTTTTTTATTACATTACCAATACGCCACGATGACCTTCGAAAAAGATTTTTACCTTACATTTAATAATTAACAACTCATCTTTGGTAACATGTCTATATAGTGTGTTTTTAACTGCAATTAATATTTTTCATCGTTCGGTTTAACAGAATGATTCAAATGAACGTTGGTTATAAATATTTTACTTGTTAAATTCGTAATATTTTCAAAAAAAAATTTAAAATCAAATTTTTAACTAAAATATTCGTAAAAAACACATTGTATCGTTTCAAAAGAGCAATTTCAACAAACGGGACCATTGAAGCGCTTTAAAAATTAAGCGTTCATTTCGCATTTAAAATTAATGTCTTTTATACAAAAAACATTGCATACGAAATTTATTGCAATATCAGAACGTTGACGGTTGTATGGTAGTATAGATAAGCTAACGTGAAGAAGAGATCTTCGTATGTTCAATACACTTATTTATCTTTATATTAATGTGACAGGTTTCTGATTAAACGCGGTGGTTGATAGTTTAAATCCAACTACCATTTATTTTGTTTCTTTTTATACTATTTATATCTATTTATGAAGGTATTTTAAAACCAGAATTAGTAGCATTATTTCAAATTAAGTCAAGAACAGAGTAAGAGATCCTTCTCCTAAATGATTTGACAGTGAAGACGAGCCTTAAGATGTACTTCAAAAGGGATCTAGGTAAGCCTTTTTGGGGCGATCAAGCACTGTATTGGAGTTCACACCCAACATGAAATGAACGAATAGAATGCCTAGTACTTTCCTGTATACTTATTGCTGAATAATTAATGTTTAATAAATAACCGGGTTACTGCTTTTAAGAATTCCATAACCAAGAGTGAAAATATAACCTATCATTAAAGCCACATTGGAAGTGAATGTTGGTTACTTGACAAGACACTGGTCTCGCGTACACAATAGTCTACAGGAAGTGTGTTAAATAGTATCATAGATTGTGTAAAGATTTAATATTTTATTTTGTGTAATTATATAACTAAAATCATATTTTGTTTTTGGATCAATTGATTTTATTTTTTTTTGTTGTTAATTTAATGTAATTGATTTTTATTATGATTTTCAATTTGATTTTGATCTTAATGTTTATTTTGATGATTTTGATTTTGATTTGATATTGATTGTGATTCTGATTTTGATTTTGATTTTGATTTGGATTTTGATTTTGATTTTGATTTTGATTTTGATTTTGATTTGATTTTGATATTTATTTTGATTTTGGTTTTATTTTGATTTAGATTTTGTTTTATTTTGATTTAAATTATGATTTAAATTTTAATTAATTTTAATTTTAATATTAATATTCATTTTAATTTTTATTTTAATTTGGATTTAGAATATTATTATCATCATTTATTAATCTATTATTTATCTCTTGTATTATTGGTTATTATTATTTTTTTTTGTATTATAATTGAATAGTTTTTTATAAGTTGTTTGACATCTTATTAATTTGATTTATCAATTGTTATTAAAATTCTTTTTTTGTGTGTCTGTTTAATTAAATCTTTAAGTAATTTCAATATTTTATATTCTGTTGATGTTGTCCAGAAATTATGTAATGTTTATAATTATTGTATATCGAATGTTTGTTCTGGAATAAAGAGTTATTATTATTATTATTGTTATTCTGTTTTCTATTCTCCCTTACGAAAGGGGTAGTTCCACACCATGCGGGCCGTGGTCAAGCATGGCAGGAAAGAATAAGAATTTAAATGGTGAAATTGGATGGTATGGATGAAGAGGTCAGAAATTTACAAGTTATTCGACAGGTGTTTAATATTACAGCTTTTTGAAGTAAGTTTATTATGTGGAGTGGTATCTTCAATGTGTCAAGGCTTTTGGAGAGTGGTTGGGGTATAACACCTGTAGAATATACAACTATGGGTACGATATAAACAGTGTCTACTTTCCATTGAGTTTTCAGTTCTATTGCAAGGTCTTGGTATTTTGTTAACTTATCGGAAATTGGTGTTTGGTATGGCTATGTCAACAATGTATGCAACGTTGTGAGTTTTGTCGTGAAGGGTGATATCTGGGCGGTTGTAGTGGATTGTTATAATCGTACGGTCCCAATAAATTTTGACATCTCTATTTTCAAAAACTGAATTAGGTTTATATTTGTAATATGGAACTTTTTTATGTATAAATTTATATTGGTGTGCTATGTGTTGGTGAATAA
>DWMZ01005536.1:0-10876 GCA_018249855.1 Eueides tales michaeli | reverse complement strand
CCTACAATCCAATATTACATAAATGTCAATATGGATATTTTTAAACAATATTTGTTTCAATTATGTAAAGTTTTTTGCAATTAATTATTCAGACAGACTCAATGAATCCATTCGATGACATATTTATTGCTTTCATCTCCACGCTCGGGGAACGAGATAAAGTGCGGCGTTGAGATCCGCCACCCGACGCGTAATGACTCCAGAATACTACGGCAAATGGATAGTAAAAATGTCTTAATAGAAACCGGAGTGTCTTAACACCAGGTTCCCAGATCACCTTTACACAAATAAAACACGAATCGAGTGTCACCACTATTTATTGAAATTTTACTAAAAAAATTGAATAAAAAATATTGTATTTCATCAACATGTTATTTAGTAGTTGTATTTGTTTCAAATGATCCTCATACAATCGTAGAAAACGTCCCATCACTGACAGCTAGTGATGTGCTCACGTGGTTGCTGCGGTCACGGTTGTGGGTTCCGGTTGGTTTTGGTTGTGGTTGCGGTTTGGTTATGGTTTCAAGTTTACGGTTATGTGTGTGTGTGTGTGTGTGGGACGGCGCTATGTGTTCAGTCTCACGCTGCCTTTATTTCTAATCTTCTTCTTCACCACTCTCCGATTCTAGAAAACAGAGAGAAAAATATATTATATTTCCTTTTTTTTAATTCTATTGTTTTTATTTTCACGCTGTACATAGCAAGGTAGGATACATAGCAAGTAGGGAACCTGGAAGCCCAGTGTTAAGACGTTAAGTTCCCATTAAGACTTTCGTTTCCAACTTTCTGCCGAATTTGATACATTGAGCGTTGAGTGGCGGAACTCAACAGCGCGCGAAGTGGAACGGAGTGTCTTAACATTAGGTTCCCAAGTTCCCCTCTGCCTACCCTGCCATGTGCGTGAGTATGAGAGTAAATATAAAAATATATATATTTAAATAATCTGTATCACAATAAACAGGCGGGAAATCACATAAATGAAACCAAACATATGAATTTACTGTGAATTAATTTAGCACACTTCGACACCGACACACACAAGAAGCATTGAGCCGGCTCTAATTGTGTGCCGATCATTTTTAAAGTAATTTTTAATTATTTTTTACTATTCTAAAAAATGTTAATACACACTTGAAACATTTCAACAAGCGCATGTTCAAATTTTTGTAAATTTTCTAACTATAAGAGTTCTTTATTAATTCATTTGATCGCGTTAATCTCAGAGACCACTAAGAATTGCAATTATCTGCACCAAAATCTTTGTTTTTCTTTAAAATTTAACATAAGTCTCAGAAAATAATAAATATTTAATGTTACATTTATTTGAACGGGAATCAAACCCGCAACCTGTCACATTTACAATTACATGCTTACACCCTGAACATATATGACAAACCAGTCTCAAAACATTCATATATAAAATATGAGCATTTGCCTTACTTTCCACAACTTTCTCACGCTACAAGCAAAACTTAAAAAGGAACCCAACTTCAAGTAGTTCTTTTTGTCAAATTCAAATATTTTATTCGAAACAAAAAGTTTCATACTATACTTATTGAACAGTCAAAAAGTTTACCATCGAGTCACTAAAGTTACCGCCTTACACCCGAAAAGAATCCAAGCAACAAACAAGCAGTCACAAATCAACCACCAGGTTCCCAAGTTCCCTTCACCTACCCTACCATACTATACCAAAACAAAAACAAGCACAGCTATCTCACCTTCCTCGGCACTCTGCAGCCACTCCACAAACTTCTTCATCTGGTCGAGGAACATGACCTTCCCCTTGCTGGAGTTGGGTTCCCGGTACCACTTGAGGATCACCTCCTCGGAGAGCACGTTGGTCTTGTACAGCATCAGCACCAGCTTGCTGAACGCGCGCATGAAGCTCATGTTCTCGTAGCAGTATTCTTGCACCTTGATTAAAATAATTAAGATTAGAAGTATTTTTACTATTTTTAAATTGTTACTCCACACTTAGGAAATATTTAATATTTTCAATGTAAATGATCAATACTAAATTTAAAAACGTATAAAATTTGAACGAAGCAGGATTTGAACCCGCGCCTCTTGGAATCCTTCCAAGCGCTCTGACCACTAAGCCACCCGTCCTCACCAAGCTCCGTCGAAATTTTTATACGCTTGTTACAACTTATTTATGTTGTTAGCATCTCTGTATTTTTCTTTCCTAAGTGTGGAATAACACTTTAAAAATAGTAAAAATATTTAATAAATAGCATTCTTTCTTACCAAACGATAATTCTAATTATCTTTGGGTAGCGGAAATTTGTAAAAATCGTCCCTACAGAGATGCTAGCAACATAAATAAGTTGTAACAAGCATATAAAAATTTCGATGGAGCTTGATGAGGACGAATGGCTTAGTGGTCAGAGCGCTTGAACGGTTTCCAAGAGGTGCGAGTTCAAATCGTGCTTCGTTCAAATTTTTATACGTTTTTAAAGTTAGTATGAGATTAGAAGTATTTATTTAGAATTTAAAAATACATTTAAATATATATAAGAGGCTTGTGTGTGTGCAACTGTGAATTGCAGGATGCGGGTTCAATTCCCACTTGAGTAAATAAAACATATATTATTCTTCTCTCTGGTAAAAAATAAAGGTGCATGAGTTCCGGCATTCAACAAGGAATACCTCAGCTCAGGCAGAAAATGGTCAACGGAACAGTTCCTTAGAAAACATAGGTACCCTCTGCCTAACCCACACCCTCCTCCCCACCAAGAATATACAGCATGAACTTAAAAAAAAACTCTTAATAGAAATTCTTGAATGCTTCTTACAAACTATTTTTTTTAAACAAAAAAATAGTACCACTGTTGTTGGGTTCAATTCCCAACTCGGGGTGTTGAAATATTCAATATTTTCATTTCCTCCTTTTATTAACAAAGCAATAATAATCAAAATTAAATAAATATAATTATTTACAAAATGTATAAATAATCTGTATCACAATAAACAGGCGGGAAATCACATAAATGAAACCAAATATATGAGTTTACTGTGAATTAATTTAGCACACTTCGACACCGACTCACACAAGAAGCAATGAGCCGGCTCTAATTGTGTGCCGATCATTTTAAATTGATTTGTTTGATCGCACTAACCTCAGGAACTATTGTTTAAAATTAAAATGGTACACTTCAATTTAATTTTAAAATTATTAAAGTAAATGTGATGTCGTTTCAGCTACACATTGTTTCTGCACATAGGAGGCAGTAGGAGGGAGAACATGGGAACCTAGTGTTAAACACTCTTCTATTACTACACCTTCGTTCACCATTTGACGTCAAAATATAAAGGAGTGACGGGACTCAACGCCGCGCTTTGTCTGGTTACCAGAAAAAAATATATATATATTTTCTTGCAGTGAGAATCGAATCTAGACATTCTTACATTCAACATCATAAGACAAAAACTATGGAACAAAATTTATTTAAATGGTAACGTAACCTAACCCTGGGGTTCCCTGTATTTAGAAAAAAAAAAGACAATCACAAATCTAAAGGCAACCAACTAACCTTGGTCAACAATGCGATCTCCGCCTTAGCAGACTGCGCGAATGCGGCCAACAACGGCGTGTAATGCCTTAAATGCTTCGCCGCCTGCTCCGCGAGCAGCTCCTCCTTCTTGTTCCACTCCCCGCGGGACATAACGCACTGCCATATCTTAAAAATACAAAAAAAAAAATTACATATAAAAAATATATATATATATAATATTTAGTATATTTTTTTTATTTAAGGTAGTTTGGTAAATCAGATTGCCATGTCGACAGCGTTAAACGCCGGACAGTAACCGCTTTGGAACGACTGAAAGACTCAGTCAGACCTAGCGGATACGATCCCTGCGTTTAACTCCGACTCGTCATCAAGTATCATCATTTGAATGGTTTTGTTGTTATTGAATTAGTTAGGTTTTTGCGTTTCCATTTATAAAATGAATATATAAAGAAAAAGAATTATAAATAATGCTTTTGTGTTATTATTTTTCTGACATCATGTCAAATAAATGTATGAGTCAATTTTATATAATGTTACGTTTATCTGATAATTCTGATACAATCTAGCTGCTCTAGTAGAGCGCGTATTAATATATAGAAACACTAACAAAAAAACTAGCAATAGTAACAACTTTGTGGTATAAGACATTGCAGACACAAACACTTTGTGGTATGAGACACCAAATCCCTGACACTGCGGGACACAAACTAGCAACTCTTTAGAGTGTGTGTCAATAATGTACACATAGCAATATATGGTGTACTGTAAAAATAAATATTACAATACAAATACTAATAATGGCAACAATTTCAAGGTGTCAGTTACCAAATCCCTGACACTGCAGACACAATTTTCCAACTATTAGTCTCTTTAATTTAGTCTAGTCATATGTTACAATATACAAAGCAACAAGTGTCTTTTAAATACCAACAACTTCATAATGTTACTCACCAGATATCTGTGACACTAGACACATCTAGTACTTAGTAAAGTTTCATGTGTCAATACACAAAGCGTCAAATCTAGGTAACTCTAGTAGATTGATTCGTGTGTCAACAACAAGTGTCCCACAAATACAAACAAAAGCAATAACTCTATGGTGTCAATCCATAGATTCTCGACACTGCGGACACAATCTATCAACTCTAAGTGTTCAGTGTGTCAATGTACATAGCAACAACTTCACAATGTCAGTTGCCAGATCTCTGACATTGCGTACATAAATTCAAATATTTAATTCAAAATAAGAAGTAACAAGCTTCGTTTTTTGAACGTCAATCAATTTACCACCAGTTCACTAAAGTTACTGCCTCAGACCTGAGAATAACCGGCGAAAGAAACTCAGCGGGTCATGTCTTTTTTTTTAATCAAAATTTTACATCATATAATTACAATTGACAATGAAACATTTCAAGGTGTGTTATCATTTATAAAAACGTTACTTTGGTAATAACCTTTAACACACAAACGTCTTTTCACAACGTTTTCTGTGATCCTATTATGAAAGCGTACACACTATCCCATAAAAGAATTAAAACTGGCGCGTACGCGGCACTCACAATGGCCACCACCTCGTGGTCGGGCACGGCGTACTTGGCGGCGGCGTCGCGCGCGTCGGCCACGAGGTCGCGCACGGCGCGCGCCTCGCGGGCCTCGCCCAGCGCCTCCAGCAGCGCGTGCGTGAGCTCGCGGCGCGCCTCCTGCGAGGCCTGCGCGCGGTGCAGGCGCAGCAGCTCCGCGAGGCCGCGCGCCGCGAACGCCGCGGCCAGCGTCTCCTCCGTGCGCCGGTTGAGAGGCAGGAACTCCAGCAGCCTGCAATTGTACAAACACCATCTGAATTAATTCACCGATTATGAGGGCTGTTTTTTTTATTTTTATTTTAAGCCTTTTTTATTGCGTGTTTGACTAACTGAATGAATTTATTTGAATGCGTTTTTTTATGTAAAGCCTTGTTTTTGCGATTTGCTTGTTTATGTTTGTGTTTTTTTTTATGTAAAGCCTTGTTTTTGTTTTTGCGATTGCGATGCTGTTGATGTTGGACCACCTAAATTAATGAACCGCGGGTGACTTTTTTTTACATTTAAAGCCTTTTTAAATTACGGTGTTGTTTTATGAAAGTTAACTTGGCAGTTTAAGATTTACTAAAGGTGATATAAAATGTTATATCTATATTATAGTTTCAAGCTATAAACAAAGCATCACCAAAGAAATTAAAAACGCAATACCAGCCACGAAGGTGGAGATACACACTTTATTATGGGGTCAATAGAAACAATAATAATTTATATAGAGAATTAGTAATGTATAAACACTATTAATAATAAAATCAATATTCAAAAAGATCTGTAGCGACATTTATGACAACACTGCCCTGAGACAGAGAGCCAGTACATGTTGCATCATTCTACCCCATCAAGTTAACAATTTTTATAGAAATAAAAATCACCATAAAATAAAATGGGGAGACAAATTATTTAAATTAGCTAATACAATTATTTTAAGTAATCAAAGATAATAAATATTCTATGTTTTTCCTAACTTCACGCTGTACTCCCCACACGCTGCAGATGAGACAGAAGAAACTTAGAAATCTAGTGTCTAGACACTCCATAACAATTACGACACTTCCATTCGATACCACCTCGAAGAAATGCAATATTAAATATTTTCATTTCCTCGCTGAGGTAACAAGACAAAGCGCGGCGTTAAATTCCGGCACTCACATACAATGCCGCAATAGGAGAAAGAAACGGAGTGTCTTAACACTATGTTACCAAATTTCCTATGCTTGCCTTGCAATAAGCAGGATACAGCGTAAAGCTGCAAATGAAAATAATCATTATACACACCTGCCCTCCAACTGTCCTTTCTTGAGTGCTGTGACAAGGGAAGTGACCCCTTTCTCCGCCTTCACCGTAGAGAACACCTCCAATACGAATTCCAGTGCCAAATTATCTTTTAAAAGGTGTTCGTTCACCAGCACTAGTAACACTGAAGGCGGGACGCAGCCATTGCCTGTACAGACAAAAAAAAAACATATTATATTCATATATATATATAGAAACATATTTATATTTTAGATAATTATTATTATTAATCAGATTGCCATGTCGACAGCGTTAAACGCTGGACAATAACCGCTTTGGAACGATCGAAAGACTCAGTCAGACCTAGCGGATACGATCCCTGCGTTTAACTCCGACTCGTCATCAAGTATCATCATTTTGAATATTTCTTAAATATCATATGCAATTATAAAATGCACTTTATATACTTTCAAAAGGTATAAACATGTAGATTTAGCAAGTTTTTACTCTCAAGACTTATAACGACGGAACTCAACGCCGCACGCTGTCTCACCAGAGAGAGAGAGAGAGAGAAAAAAATCTATAGGAGAAGCCTCACTTATACCGAGCAATTTACTGAATATCAAAGTGTGCCTCACCTATCCACAGCGCGGTCATGCGGGCCAGTTTTAAGCGTTGGTGTGGTTCAAAGCCCTTCAGGTACACGAGGACCTGAAATCATAAAAATATTATTTAAAAAAATATAAGAAATATCAGTAAAAAAAAGATATTTTATTTAATTATTATAAAGAAGAGAAAGGAGAGAGAGAGAGAGAAATAAATAAAAAATCCCCTCACTTTTTTCATTTCCTCTTCAAACATCTTCTCGAGATATTTATAACGTCGCATTAACTTCACGAATACCTGTAATAAAAAATAAAAAAAAATTAACAACACGTGTGTTGCCATAGATAAAAAAAAATAAAAAATTAAAAAATAATCAGCATTAAAACGAACGAGAATGTGTTTATCCACATAATATATTTCAGGACTCTAGCCATGTTTTTCATCATTTAAAAAAAAAAACTAATGTACAAAATACTAATCGTAACTGAACGCCACGCTTTGCCTTATAACCAAAACTAGAAAGTTTATTACTTCAAATGGACATCGAATCCACAAATCACTACAGTCACATGTAAATATCTTATTAAACAAAATTATTTTAATATTAGAACAAAATATTAGTCAAATTTATTAAAAAAAAACCATAAACCGAAAACCATACCTGTTCAAAGTTACGCATAGTATCCATGTCCTCGCTCGCGTTGAATATACACGTGTTGGTCTTGGGGGTCTCCCCGTCCATCGACACGGAGCCGCCGGGAACTGTCGGACCATAGATTATAAATTTACTTTTTTCTTTTAATATTTTTTTAGGAAAATAAACAAAATTTTTATGATAATCAGATAAAAACGAACGAAAATGTTTATCGACATAATAGTTCAGGACTCTAGCCAATTTTATCATCATGTTAACAAGAAGTAACAAGGCAAAGCGCGGCGTTGACTTCCGCCACTCAACACGCAATGCCTCAAATTCTGTGTAATGTGGGGAACGAAACGGAGTGTCTCAACACTAGGTTCCCAAGTTTCTACCTTGCCATGTGCGGGATACAGCGTGAAGCCGAGTGATTAGACATATCGCATACAATCACACTCGTACAAAATACACTAACATCCTAATTAACTAAATAATTTATATAAAAGAATATATTTAAATTAAAAATATAAGTCTTAAAACGTAAAACAGACAAACAAACGCTAAAAAATCTGTCAAAATTGCCTCTAATTTATATTTAACTTCACGCATTATCCCAATAACAGAGTAATTAAAAATAAAACCAAGCATAAACACAAACAGAAATCTCGTTCTCCACCTAATTTCAAGACATTAGTGGAATGGCGGAACTCAACGCCGCACTGGGCCTTTATTGAAACATCTAAATGAAGAAATCTAGTATATTTAACTGTAAAAGGTCAGCCAGCCCGTCATTTACGTAACTCCCACAGTTGGCGTACTGCCAACGAAGTTGTACAAACAAACATGTCACAACCATTCCCAAGGCGGATATTAAATAACGATTTTTGGGTGGTTTCCTTTATTTTGTATGTAGGAAATAGAATCTAATTTAAAAATATATATATTTTTAATATTTTCCTTTTTTTAATTAGTTAATTTTAATCGTCTATATATAAGTCACAAGAAGAGGGACTGTAAGCGCGATAGGTCATTGGTTCGATTCTGACTTGAGCAAACATATAATATTTTTATTTTCTCATTCTGCTGCGCGGAGTTGAGTTTCGCCAGTTAAAACGCAATGTGCCCAGAATTCAGCGGAGAGTGGGGAACAGAAGTATCTTAACATAAGGTTTTCCCGGGTTCCCCCAACTTACCTACAAATGTGCAATAACTATTACATAATTACTTTTTACCTAAACTAAATATATAGTTAGTAACTCATTTCGACTTCCTAAATCCGATTAAGTCGGTTCAATTAACTAAATCCTAAGCTTACTGAAAATGTAATGAAACTTCTTACTATTTCCAGATTAAAAAGATTCTACAGATAATATCATCCACATAAAAATATATTTCACAACACTAAAACCCGACACATTAAATAAAACAACAGATTAAATAAACCTAATGTCATTAAAAAAAAAAAAAAGAAAAACAAAACACTTCACACACAAATTATAGCCCATGTGTTATATACTACTACAAACACCGCAAAAGCTTTACTTAAATCAATTAACCGAATTTCACCTAAAAGTAAAACAAACATTCCCACAAAACATACATAAAAATATTAACAAAATCTTCCAAAAAAAAAACAAAACACTAGAAAACCAGAATACCTTAACAGAGAACAAAGTGCCTTAACACTACCTACCTGAAACTGAAAAAAAAACAAGGGTATCGAGAACAAAATGCCTCAACACTACTTTCCCAAACACTCTACCCACCCCACCACATGCGGGATACGCGGGTTACAGCGTGAAAACTAAAAAAAAAAAAATATCCACTTACGCAACAGCCCCCCAGCGATGAGCACGTCGAATATGACCTCGCCATATCGCCTGTAGTCGAGCTTGGAGCCGGCCGCGTCTAAGTACTTGTAGGCCGCGTCGAGGTCCCCGCCGGCGCGCTCCAGCCCGCCCACGAGGGCGTCGCGGAAGCCGTTCGGGTCGTACTTCTCTTTCTCATCTGGGGGGGAAAACAAGGAAATATTATATTAATTATTTTATTTTTTTTTAGCTTTACGCTATTACCCGCACAAGGCAGGGTAGACAGCGGGAACCCGGGAACCTAGTGTCAAGACACTCCGTTCCACTTCCGTTCTACACTTTCCGCCGATTTTTGAGGCATTGCGTGTTGAGTGGTGTAACTCAACGCCGTGCTTTGCCTTAATACCATAGCGAAGAAATGAAAACTATTAAATTGAAAATATTAACTATTTCATTTCCTCGACTGGGGATCGAACCCAGAACCTGTCGGTTACAGGCAACGCTTGTACCGCTGCGCCACGACAGGCCTCACAACAACGCTGTAACATACTATAACAATATAAATACATATTAATTATCTATATTGTTATAGTATGTTACAGCGTTGTTGTGGCCTTTGGTGGAGTAGCGGCACAAGCATGTGACTGTAAACGCGACAGGTAGTGGATTCGATCTCCAGTCGTGAAAATGAAACGTTTAATATTTTCTTAATTACTCAACAATGCAAAGCGCGGCGTTAAGTTCCACCACTTCACATGCAATGCCTCAAATTTGGCAGAGAGTAGAGAAGGAGCGGAGTGTCTCAACACTAAAGTACTAAATTTGCTTTGCCCACAGTATAAAAATTTTGAGAAATCAACATGAGAATGTATATATATGGCTTGGTTGGTCAGAGCGCTTGGAGCTGTCCACGAGGTGCGAGTACAAATCCCGCTACGTTTTCCAAAAAAAAAATGTTTAATGTTTCCAACAAGGGTAATCTAGTTTTAACATAATTTCTTTAATTTTAAGTAAATACTATAAATAAATAAATAAAACTATCAGTATCACTTATATAACAAACGTAGGATGATGATGCCGTGCCAAAAGGCTAAAGTGTCACAGTTTTTAAATGGCAAAGGTGAAAATTTAAAGTGCCTTAGCGTCACAGTTTAAGTCTAGAGCTTTCCATTTAAAAATATTAATACGTTAAAAAAAAACTATCTGTCGACATTTTCAAGGAACGCTAAAATACTTTATTACTTTGTTTATAAAGTATTAGTTTGCGTGTGAGTAAATAACCTTTGAAAACTTTTAATCAAATTTGAAGTATCGCTTGTGGAGTGGCGTAACTAAACGCCGCGTTTTACCTTGTTACCAAATCTAAATAAGAGAATACTCAAGTGGAGATCCTCGAAGCCTCGTTAGTGATACTTCATAAACAATAATCACATAATAAATTACAATGAATAAAACAAAACAAACAAGCGGATGTGGCAACACGAAGACCCCATCTTAATT
>DWMZ01005535.1:0-10877 GCA_018249855.1 Eueides tales michaeli | reverse complement strand
ATATATATATATATATATATATATATATATATATATATATATATATATATATATATATATATATGTGTGTATATATTTATACATATACATATATATATAAATTTGTGTATGACTGTAAGTTTGTTATGTCTGTCTGTCAGTGACACTAACTTCGGAGTGAAAGAAATTCACGTACGATTTTATTAATCGAGAGCCTTGTCAATCTGTGGTTCTTAACTGCGTTTTATGGAAATTGGATAAGCAGGTTCAAAACTACAAGCACTTTTCTGAGATTAGGTAGTAAATTTTTGAGTTAGTCAGTTCCTAATAAATATTTTTTATTTTATTTTATTTTAGTTTAAGATTTAAATATTCTTTTTTTAAAAAAATACTTTATTTATTTAGTAATAGATGTATGAGTAAACTGTCGTTCATAAAAACTCCAAAATATTTACAAAATGTATATAATGTACTTAAGCTAGTCAATATTTGTAAATACGAGCATCAAGCTTTATTCAGCAGAAACAAAATGTATGCTACATCTTGTAGTGGCCACTGTCTAAGCTTAATGCTATCTTATCTCATTCTCAATGAAAGGCCCATGATGGAAAGCACAAATTACTATCTATATAAACAAAGTTGTATTTATCTAAAGCGATAGCTGCGATAAAAGATAACTAGAATATAATTTTCTATATAATATGTTATAAATGACGTGTTCAGAAATCTAAAAATATGGTGTGAATAGATTTAGGGATATTACACATTTTACATGTATATATATTTTTATTAGGTTCACACTAGGTTCCTAAGTTCTAGGTTCCCAAGAACTTGGGAACCTAGTGTGAAGACACTCCGCACTGTTCACCTCTTTCCGCCAAATTTAAGGCATTGTGTGTTGAGCGGCGGAGCTCAACGCCGCATTTTGCCTTTACCAAAGCGAATAAATGAAAATATTAAATAATTTATTTGGAAATATTCAATATTTTATTTTGTCGAGTAGGAATCGAACCTACAACCTGTTATGCTTACTGTCACACGTTTTTTTCATTTCTTGCAAATGTCTTCCTTTTTTCCTGACACAGTAACTATTTTCATTTCTCCACTCTCTCTTGGAACAAAAAGCACATTTAAGTCGTAAGCAGGAAATAAACTAAATAAAATGATTTGTACACACTTAAAATATATAAAATACTTCTTAAAATGTAAGCGTAGCGTTCTGTAAGTTGAGGTCACACCACTGAATTAAACATTAAACGTTAAATAGTCGGTACGTGAGAGTTACTTTACGGCACCAACAACAATAAAATTACAAAATTGTGAGTTTGAGACCTGAAAGCATTTTAAAAAATATATAAATGTAAGAAATCTTTAACCTATTTTATAAATTACTGCACTATTTTATTTTCTACTGTCAATTACTTTTTTAAAGTCCGTGGCTCTTGGATACCTTCCAACTACTGCAGCCAACTATTTTTTAATATTTTTTCATTATCAACTATTTAGGGGTATTATTCCAATTTGCAGCCAAAGCTACAAATTAGAAAGAATAAATATAAAATTTGGCATAACATTAGGCAATAATAATTTGGTTTGGTAGTTAAAATACTTGAATCTATTATTTTTTTTAGCTTCATGGTGTTTTGCGCATATCGCATGTTTGACAGGGTGATAAGACATTAAATGTATGTGACATTATATTTCCCAACTTTCCGCCTAATTTTTGCTAGACATTTCGTGTTAAGCGGTGTAATTTAACGCCATACTTTGTCATGTTACCAGAGCGATGAGAACATAAAAAAATCCAATTCCCTGATTGACGTAATCGAATACACACGTCTTCTGGCAGTTGCTGTGCCGCTGCTCCACAAAACATATGATATTCACTTTACTTCACCACAATATATTTCACGTAATAATATAACGTCTCGTTGTATTACTGACTAACAATTTTCTTATATCAATACAAACTTTTGCCTTACTTTAATAGAAAAATATCTTCTTGAAAAGTTTAATATAAAAGAGATTATTCGTACAACTTGAGTTTGAGGAGCTACGTGAATTAATTTACATAAATATAAATTGTACGTCATAGCGCAGGGGTAGAAGGGTGCGAAAAAAATGTGACCGGTTGTGAGTTCATTTTCATTTTTTCGTTTTGGTAACAAGGCAGAGTTGTGTCTACCCTCCAGCGTTGTGTTAGCAGGCAGCTATATGCACGGGATACGGCGTGCAGCTAATAAAGAGAACGGTATTGTATTATTTTATTCTCACATCAATGTTATATTCAAACTATTATTTATAAAGCACTTTAGATAGAGTAAATGAAACAAAAATATTAACAACTTTAAATGTAAACATTTATTTAAAATTATCAAAACTTAAATACTTCATTTTTTATAAAAAAAAAATCAAAAAACAATAGCAGGAGTAGGTTTCTTATTCAAAAATCTTCGTCGCGAGATACAAAATTTCGTTTGGAAACAAACGTACGTAGGTGACTGGCACTCGAGCATGCAGGCGCATCCTGAATCACATTTAGTGATGTTTTGTGGACAGTACCTGGGCGGGGCCGCGCCGGGACAGGGCTCCACGCACACGGTCTGGTCACAAGGCGGTTCTGTGGCTGTTTTAATATATTCTTATTAAAATTTATATAGTTTATATTCAAGGAGAAACAAAGTGACAGGAGAGTGACAGTAGGTCATTTGAATATAAATTGCCTGCTATAAGCAGATGATGCAGTGCTTATTGCATCATCAGAAAGCTATTTATAGGCATTAATTACCACTCTGAAAGAAGAGTGTGCAAGTGTGGAGATGTGATCTCTTCGTAGGATATGCGAAGACAGTTTAGCACACCCAATGCACACCCAATGATGAAATATATAAGTAATTAAAGAATGACAAAAAAAATTATGAAGGTAAAGTGAGTGGTAATAGAGGGAGTGGGAGACCTCGGTTGACCTTCAAAAACACAGTATCTACGATACTGGAGAAGGGTCATGTAAGAAGCATAAAGATTCCCTGATATAAACCTCTTTATACATGCCCATGTATGAAGAGGCTTATATCAGGATTCGAAGCAAAAGAGACCGTAGCGTTCTCTCTTCTTATCCCGCTAGGGATACAGCGTAAAGCTAAGTAAGTAAGTAAAATTAAATTATTTCATTTTTTACGTCACCCTCCTCCAGTATTGTACATACTGTGTTTTTGAAGGTCAACCGAGGTTCCCTCTCTCTTTTTTACCCCCCTCCCTGTCTCACGGACAGTCAGTATATTTATAATTCCTCAATTATGTTATTTACGTAGGTTCCAAAGAAATCATGAGAAATCGCGTTCATTAAAGCATTAAAATTAAAGTAAATTTATCAAATGTATCATTGATGACAATGATTTCGCTCTGGGCAAGACAGAGGGCGGTGTTGATTCACTCTACTCAACACGCAATGTCTCAATACTTAAACAGTGATGAAAGCGAAAGGAACAGAAATAGGCAACTGAATGTCGTAGCCCTAGATTTCTCTTTACACACCGCGGAAATCAAGCTTGTAGATGAAACATATAATTATTTACATACATTTAAACTTAGTTATAAAATTGAATAATAAGTAATATAAGTTTCAAACAAGAATTTCTAGCATAACAAAAATTGCTTATTCATCGAAAAATTGTCTTAGAGTGGATACATTTTGGAGAAATATTTAAAGAAAATAAGAATAGTCTTTCCAAGTCTTGTGGGTCTTATAGCTACTATCATAGTAATGAAAATGTATTTTCCTTCAGTTTCATTCATGATAGTTTACTTTAAGTTTACTGAATGTATGATTTTGAGATAGCCATAGAGATTAAAAGAAAATATTATATTAAAAGGAAATGGGTAGTAATATAACCAAACTCTCAATTGAAGACTGTCGCGACACAGGAAAACAAGTGTGTGTAAACGCGACTTGGTTGAGGGTAATTATTGTTTTTATTTCTTCGCTCCGCAAACACAACAAAGCGCGGCGTTGTGTTCCGTCACTTAACACGCAATGAACAAAAACTTGGCGAAAAATGGGGAATAGAACAGAGTATCTTAACAATAGGTTCTTAAGTTCCCTATGCCTATCTGGCCATGAGAATTAATCAATTCTATAAATAAACGTTTCAAAAACCGGTCTAGTACGTGGTGATAGATCATTCTTTCAGTTGGAAAGGCGTCTGTAGACGTGCTAACTGTTGGGGAATGAATTGTTGCCATTTCTTCTTCTGTATAAAATGAGATGTTAAGTTTCGCCACTTAATTACAATGTCTCAAAAATTAAACGGCCCACATGCCGTTAGTTTAATGTTAAAACTTAGTTGAATAATATAATAAATATATAATCGAATAAGTATGTAAGCATATAAGTTTCAAGAATTTCTAGCAGTCGCAAATTCAGTCGGAAAGTAAAGAACTGTGACCTGACATAAAATTCTCTCTACTTGGTATGTCTAGAAGATACTCAAGATGAAGAAAGACAAATAAATATCAAATAAAATATGCCTTTAAATATACAAAAAGAAAAATCTAGAAATAAATAATAACGTATTCACAAGATAAAACTGTGTGAAAAAGAAATTTCAATCATATATCGTATTTCGTCCCCAATTTGTACTTTTGAACCTTTGCAAATTAAATTCTTACTTTAGTCTACCAACTTTCGTAGAATAATTTCGTATACATAGGTATGATACATATTGTATATATTAAAATATAAAATCAAATAAATTATAATGTAAACGTGCATAAGTACATAAGCATGCGGTTGTAAACGCGACAGATTGTGAGTTCGTTCTCCACTCGAAGAAATAAAATATTTTATATCTTCATTTCTTCGTCTAATGACAAGGCAAAACGCAGCGTTGAGTGTCGCCACTTAACGCGTAATGCCTCAAATTCGGCGAAAAGTGGAGAACGGAACGATGTCTTAACGCTGGGTTTACTCCCTCTGTCTATCCTGCTAAATGTGGAATACAGCGTGAAGCTAAAAAAACATTAAATGTATAAACATTTTCTTTATTCATATAAAAAATAAAACACGTAAAGTTTGCCAACATATCGATAATTTTTTTATCTTTCTGAAATTCAACTACATGAATGCCACTACTGCTGTGTTGTAGATAGGTTTTTTTTATTTTTAGAGATAAACTAATGATTTTTTTGTCTTAACGAACATTTTTCTTTTATTATATATGTTTTCTTACTTCACGCCGTTCCCTAGGAGCCATAGAGAGTCAATTTTTACCCTTCTAGTATCAAAACACTGTATCCTCCGCTTTCCATCAGAATTTAAGACATTGAGCGTTAACAAACGAAACGCAAACGTATGAACCTACAACCACCGCGTTATCAGTCCAGCACAGTTTTACTGAGGAACATTCTATTAGAAAATATAACCCAATGAAATTTTATATTTCTTTCGAATTATACGTCTCTATCAGTCACTGAACCTTGTCTTAGTACACTTTTTTCTCCATTTTCCATTTCTACTTTTTACGACATTGCCTATTAAACAACAGAGCACAACGCCGCAGGTTGTAATTTTTTAATGTTACAAATGTATGCATGTACCACTCTCACGATCTACCGGCCCGTCGTCCGCAAATGGTGCCCAGCCAGATTCACCGTAACTTTGCGCCAATGATAAAAGCAAAATAGCACTTATTAATTTAATATTCATGATGAATGTATAAAATTATCACCGCCCTATAAATTACGTTTTCTCTACATTCTTATTCATTAAGTTTTTGAAAGGAAACGTCAAAAGCTTAATTTTTTTTTGTATTATTGAGGTTTTATTTCTTTCTTTGTGTTAAGAACACGGTTATTTAAATTATGATGAAGTATGGACATTACAAAGATGCCTTTAGGCAGTATCCTGCACATAACAGGGTAGGCAGGGAGGGAATTTGGAACATAGGGGGAGAGAACTTGGGAACCTAGTGCCAAGACACTACAAGTGGCTAGATGCAGCAGGTTAGGCGAAAAGTATTTTGATAAGATCAAAGCATTGGCAATATATTAAAGCTGGTAAATAAAATTATAACGTTGAAACACAACAATTTATATATTTTTTTCTGCATTATAAATTAGAATTGATCCATTAAAGTTCTTGAACTGATTTTTTTTATTACAAGTAGGTACTTATTACTCAGCTTCACGCTGTATCCCGCACATGGCAGGGTGCCTACCCTGGGCACTTAGGAACCTACTGCTAAGACACTCTGTTCCACTTTCCGCCGAATTTGAGGCATTGCCTGTTGAGTGGCGGAACTCAACGCCGCGCTTTTGCCTTTTTACCAGAGCGAAGAAATGAAACATTAAATGTTTTATTTCTCGAGTGGGGATCGACCCCACAATCTGTCGGTTACAGTCACACGTTTGTGCCGCTGCGCCGTACAAGTACTTGCGCCTATACAAGTACTTATCAATGCCCAATTTTTTTACTAAGCGATGCCAAAACCAAGCCAAGCGTTGGCAAAACCAAGCTAATAGTTAGAAAATACGTACAAGAAAATATTTCTCCACTGAAAGCTGTCTCAAGAAGGATTTAAAAAGTAACCATTATTTATTTAATTGCCATAGATGTCAGGTGAAGCGGAAAAAGGTAAAAGCAAAAAATAGTTCTCGTTAATAATTTTGTATTTGTACAGTGGTTGTTTGTACAAGAGTTACACTGTAATATATATATATATATATATATATATATATATATATATATATATATATATATATATATATATATATATATATATATATATATATATATATTCTTCGTGATTTTCATATTCTTCAATCTGGTAAACAACTCGACATGCAATGCCTCAAATTCGTCGGAAAGTGGAGAGCAGAACGGGGAATCTTAACACTAGGTTCCCAATTTCACACTACCAAGGCTACTACAGCGTGAAGCTGGAAAAATCCTGCTTGAATATGAGGGCGAAGCCGACCAAGTAATATTATTATGTATGTGTAATATCATAAAAAATAGTTATTTTTTCATTACCTGTCAACTTACTGAAATATATTTGCTGCTGTGAATTACTTACGTACATTAATTAATTCCTTCAGTCGGTTTTTTTTTAAAAACATTAAAAATGTACGGAGCGTGTACTTCAAGTGTACGTTAAATAATAAAATTTTGCCTAAATACCTTTTTGTTACGCTTTGAACCCGTCGAGATTGTTCACAAATAACACGATTCGAATATATGTTTGTTACATACAAAAAGGTTTGTTTTTGGTATATTTTTATTTTGTAACATTGCCGTAGCCGTTGTTGTTCAGAATCAACAGCGTCTCCCTGAAAACGTGACGGTTATGGGTTCGATTTTTAGTTTAAGAAATAAACTAGTTTCATTTTATAACGATAACAAGACAAAAATAGGCGTTGCGTTCATCACTCAACACCTTATGTATAGAAAATTGGAGATAGAGACATGTGGGAAGTGGACTGTCTTAATAAGAGGTTCCTTATGCCTATCCCTTCATTTTTTTCCGGAAAAAGCGTGCTACGTTAGTTCGAAGTGTAGATGTTTATCTCTGTATCTGGCATATAGCCCATATTCTACGCCTAAGCACAGAGAACCAGGATATTTTGTGTCAAGACACTCCGTTCGAATTAAGCCACTGTGGAGTTTTTAAAGAATTGTGTGTGAAGAGTGACTAAACTTAATGTCAAGTTCTGTCTTCTCATATGAGGGATGGATCGGATCTTGTTCTTTATCTTCACACATAGTGTGGGCAAATGTAGGTATTAAGAAAATAATAACCTCGTAGAACACAAAAATAACTTTAAATAAGTTAAACTGTTAATTTTAAATAAAGGTATCACACAATAACAGAGAAACGGTTCTGTGTCGCCTACTAGAGCGCTGGCGACCAAGTCCGCCAAAATGCTGTTATCGTGCCCTTTTATCATCTCCTCGGGTGACGTCACAGCTCCGCCCAGTCACATCAAAGTCAAATTAGCAACCCTTTAATGCAACTTCCGTTAGTCATGAAACGACTCGATACGATATGCAACTTCCGTTAGTCGAGAAACGACTCGATACGATATGCAACTTCCGTTAGTCAAGTTAGAAACGACCGGATACGAAACGCAAACTTTCGTTAGTCATGAAATGACTTAATCGACATACAACTTCCGTTACTTGAGAAATGACCTGATACGACACTGCCATCCTGCGCGACACACGTCCCTGTGTGTCTAGTTATTCTGTATCAAATACACATCAGGAGAACAATACCGTTCGGCCATTCCATAAAGAAAATGTTTTGACTGTCATTTTATCATCATAAAATGAACTATTGCAATTAACCCTACATATTGAAATTTCCTAACCTACACAACAGTTACCTGCTTACAGAAGGTAAAGTACACTTATTCATTACTATGTATAATAAATTCGTAATATCACGTCCGACGTATCATGTCCTAAGTATCATGTCTGAGACCAATCAACAATGACATCGCATCACATCAATCACAACAAATGATAATTTAAAGATGTTCCAACAAATTGGCTTTGTATGCACTTCCGCTAGGGAATGCCGAGTCGTACCTGACTCCACGGTCTTCGCTACAAGGCTAGACCCGACCACACCACCCAGGGCTACCGCCTACTGCTTACCCACGGACTACTTCGAAGTGTAGACACCGATTTCTATTAGGCTACAGCTACGATACCCTGGTGCAGTCTCCGACCCAGTGAACCAAATCACTGTACCAATTTCAAAACTTAACTGGACTCAGCGTCCTCAACAACTTCCTCAGGCATCTTTCAGACACGATCGTGGACATATTTGTAAATACGATTGTTAGTTAATAACTTTATGACATAAAGATTACCGTCTAGTACTTCAACAATTAGAAAAGGACCTCTAGATTTTGCATCTAATTTTGTCTGATTTCTTTCTTCTCAATAAGAACGAACTCACCAACGGAAAAGCCGTTTATCTTAGCCGTTGTTTTATCAAAACGTTCTTTATCATACCGCGCGGATATCTTAATATTATTGGAAGCTATCTGCCTAACCTTATCAAGAGAAACCGGTTCATTATCGTAATTAGCCATTAAATTTCGTATTACCTTATTGACAGTGCAGTTAATTATGCGTCCCCTAATGAATCCTGCCACGATTTATCAAATTCAAACATTTTTATTCAAAATAAGAAGTTACAAGCTCCCCTTTTTTTTTTGAACGTCAAATAATCTACCACCGGTTCACTAAAGTTACTGCCTCAGACCTGAGAAGAACCGGCGAAAGAAACTCAGCGGGACATGTTTTTTTTTAACCAAAGTTTTACATCTTATTTTTATTCATGTCAGTTTCAGCTGCTGTTAACATTAACCTTAGTACGCTTATTATCCTATCTACTTGTAAATTTGCACGACAAGTGCCTGTGACGATAAGATGAAAGGCGATGTTCTTACCTTCGCAAAACTGCTTTGATATGTACAGGTGCTCCAAAAAGAGCCACGCTGTCCTTTACTGCTTTAGCACTGATTTTGCTGTCAATATTTTAGTATGATATAACAATACTTACTTGATAAATGCGAGTCTATCAAGACGATGACATATTTCCTTTTATTACTTTGTTCCACTCAACTTACCGGTAACATCAATGTGAACAGTATGACAAGGGATAGCTATTTTTGGTATAGGATGCAATTCAACCTTTATCTTACCTGTATGTAGCTTTACAACTTTGCAAGTCACACAATTGTCCACAAATTTACGAACGTAAGTTATACATATGTTCATACCAGTAGTAGTTGTACAGCTTCTCTAAAATCTTTTCATATTCAAGATGGACAAAGGACTCGTGAATATTGTTAGTGACAGACCATCTTAGTGAACGAGGAACAATGCAATGGCAAGCATTTTGTTCGCTCGTTTCGCTGTACCTTACGATGAAGTGAATGATGAGTGATGAAGATACCTGATCTCAACTCAGATGTCTTGGCAAAATCCTCATTGAGACATCGTTAATTTAAATTAGACATTACCTTCTTTATTTCGGAGTCTCGTTGCTGCTCTACGAGAAGCCAGTTACCCGAAACCTCACCACCACCAGATCCACTATCTGTGTACTCTGGGTGTATGGTCGATCTGGTTTCGCGATATTTTTAACGAGTTGCATTCCGTTACGAATACGAACTGTCGTCCATGCAAATACTGTCTAAAATGTCTTACCACATTAACCACTGCAGGGGTCTCCTCTTGATGAAAATGTCTTAACGCATTAACCACTGTGAGGGTCTCCAACTCAGGAGTACGTACGACGTAACTTACCATCAACCAATTGTAACAAGATTGCACCGTAGCCATCAGCGCTTGCGTCTACATGTAGTTGTACCGGATTTACTCATTATCATAATAAGTTGAGAACATTCCATTGATCTTCCTTCAAAGAACATGTCGGCGATGGCACACCACGAGCGTGGATCGGTGTCACATTTTTCATTCTTCTCCGTGGGACACTAATGCTGCATTGGTTTATTTTGCATTTCAAAATATACCCGCCATTGACAGTCACTATTTGTCGAATCATTTACGCGATTCGTTCCCACTTCTGATGTCGGATCTTGTTCTTTATCTTCAGACATAGTGTGGGCAAATGTAGGTATTAAGAAAATAATAACCTCGTAGTACACAAAAATAACTTTCAATAAGTTAAACTGTTAATTTTAAATAAAGGTATCACACAATAACGGAGAAACGGTTCTGTGCCGCCTACTCGAGCGCTGGCGACCAAGTCCGCCAAAATGCTGTTATCGTGCCCTTTTATCATCTCCTCGGGTGACGTCACAGCTCCGCCCAGTCACATCAAAGTCAAATTAGCAACCCTTTAATGCAACTTCCGTTAGTC
>DWMZ01005534.1:0-10878 GCA_018249855.1 Eueides tales michaeli | reverse complement strand
CCATATTTGTTTCCTTTTTTTTTTTTATTTAAAACAAAATGATTTGGTCTTTTTAATATTCGTCAATGAGTTTAAAAAATAAATTTTATATTGCTCTTCTGAAAGGTCTTGTTTATTGTTCCCTTAAGTTCCTTCGATTCTTTATCCTTTTTCTATTATTAAATAAAAAAGTCATTTCTTTCAGTTTTTTTCATGCTGCGAGACAGCATGGTAGGATGGCAGTAAGTATTTGGGAACCTAATGTTACCCCAGTTTCCGTCGAATTTAAGACGTTACGTGTTGACTCGATGCTGTGCTTTGTCTTGTGACCAAAGCGAAGAAATGAAAATGTTAAATATTTTTTTCCTCGAGTAGGGTTCGAAACCACAACAAGCTGCACACTTGAGCTCCTGCGCCACGACATGCCTCATTTTACTTTCTATATAATTTCCAAAACAATTAACAGATGGAATAAAATAAAATCGTAGTAAAACATTTTATTTCACACTTTTATAAACGTAATAGATAAATAGAACTAAGACAATAATAGCATTTATACACTTAAAACAAATATAAATTTATGCTTAAATACTTTCAAAGTAGTCTATTGCTTCAAATATTTTCATAAAGTAAACTTATTTTTTTTTAAAAAAACTTACACTTTTTTTAGCTTCACTCTGTATCCCGTACAAGGCAGGGTAGGCAGAGGGAGCCGGGAACCTAGTGTAAAGACACTCCGTTCCACTTCCGTTCGCCACTTTCCGCGTTTGAGGAAAATTACTACACAAATTACTGCCGAATTACTCACACATTAAGAATTTAATGACATATACAATAAAATCCATACTTATAGTAAATCTGTAACTACATGGAAGAAAATTAAATATTATATTTATCATTATATTAATAATGTATAAATAAAGTAGGAACCAAAATAGTGTTTTTTAAAAGTTATTATATGTATAAATTAAATTTACTAAAACGGAAATCGACCCGCAATCTCTCTTTACAGTCGAATGTTTGTGCCCGTACGCCACGACAGGCATTGCTGAGTGACTTTTTACTCTTTATAATATTTTTATTTGTTTATCTGTGCCGTTTTTACGCGCTAATCTCAGAAACGGCTAATCAGATTTAAGTGAAGCTTTCACTATAATATTTTAGCAGTTTGAATAATTTTCCTTCAACATTTACTGTTTGTTGTATTTAAATCGGTTTGTAAATAAAAAAGCTACGTCAATATAAAATATAAATTTTCACAAAATTTCTCCAATTTTTTGTTGATTTAGCTGAAATTTTGGTTTTTAATGTATATTACCCACTCACTATTATGCATATATGAATATACTTATATAGGCATGTATAGGAAGCCGTAGTTCAGAAGCACAAGTGACTGTTAACGCAAAGGTATTGATTTGATTCCTACCCGAGAAGGAATAAAACGGGGACACTGCGTTAATTTACTTTGAATATATATTAAATATATATTATTTTAATTTGTGTTTAAATATATAATATAAATAATATTTATTACATTGTTACTTGAGTTCATATTACTTTTATTAATCACTGTATCTTTACCTAAAATAAATATATCCAAACTACACATTTTCAATTTTTGGGAGATACTAATCCAAGTCACCATCATTTTTACTTAGATAATTCAATTATTATTAATCTTTTACTATTTTTCCACACTTAGGAAAGAAAAATACTATATTTAAAAACGTATAAAAATTTGAACGAAGCAGGATTTGAACCCGCGCCTCTTGGAATCCGTCCAAGAACGAATGGCTTAGTGGTCATGGACGGATTCCAAGAGGCGCGGGTTCAGATCCTGCTTCGTTCAAACTTTTATACGTTTTTAAATTTAGTATTATTATTAATCTTTTTTATTTCGTTTCTATTCAATTTTTTTAAATTATTTTGACGTCTGATCGGCAGATGCGTAAGTGGAACGAGAACGAGAATATCTTTACTAGTTTCCCGTATCCTTCTACATGAATAAAAATAAGCTTTAAGCATAGCCTTTTTTTATTATATTCTAGTAATACTAACTAAAAACACCCAAACGCTTATAACATTGTTGGGATAAGAATACACTTCCACACCCAATCCGAATTCAACGCTAGGATCGTCATTTATATGTATAGCTGTAGATTTTACACTTGAAATTATCAATTTGGTGTTCAAATATGGCATGTTCAATGGAAAACCGAAAATCTGGAATTAATATGGAAAAAAAATTGGTTATAATTGTATGATTTTGATAAATATACGGGTCAGTCGTGGCGCATGGGCACAGGCCTGTATACGTGACAGGTTATAGGTTCGATACCCACTCGAGGAAATTAAATAATTAAAAGTCAAATTAAATATTTAAAATTTTCATTTCTTCACTCTGGTAACTGGTGAGGCAAAGTGTGTCGTTTAGCGGGGAACGGATCGAAGTGACTTAACAATAGGTATCCTGAAATGCAAATTAAAGCGAAGAAACGTTCCTTTTCATTGATTTACTCTTTATTACTCTCATACGTAAAATATTTTGTGTAATCATTGATACTGTTATGTGACCTAATTAGTTTATGATTTTAATATATTTCTAGAATTGAAAATGTGACATCCCATTTTAGGTTAGGATAGGATTTTGCAAATTTGAAATACTATACGTGAACATATTTTGGCATATTCCAAATTATATGCACATTTTATAAGTAGATATTAATTCACCTATTTATTTTAGAAATGGCAACATCTCAGGTATACAAATAGAGAAAGAGGCGGGAGAAGGAGGAAATGGCCGGTGCTATTGCCGCAGTTCGAGAAAAGAGAATGGGATATTTAAAGTGAACACTTTTTCGTTTTGTCGATGAGAAAGACTCTCATATTGAATCGGTAATGAATAAAGTTATTGGTCGAAAGCCAGTTTTCGGTCAAGATATTGAAAATTCGCTTGTGGAGTACATATTAACTATGGAAAATAAGTTTTATGGGCTTACTAGAATGGACTTGCGCCGTTTGGCGTATCAACTGGCTGTCAAAAATAATTTACAAAATCCTTTTAAGCACGGGTTAGCTTGAAGATACTGGCTAAACGGGTTTTTAAATCGACACCAGGCAACTTTGTCTGTAAGACAGCCAACTAGTACATCTCAAGCACGGGCTAACGGATTTAATAAAGAATGAATGGATGAGTTCTACGACAATCTGGAAAAAATCCAGGCTAATAAGTATTTCCCTGCTGCGCGCATATACAACGTTGATGACCGTGTGGCCTTTCTATACGGTGCGGTCTCAAAAATATGATTATATATACATATATTAACAAATTCCCCTCAATAAATTTCAACCTGCAACCATTTTTTTCAAATAAATCATATTATAGTATAGTGTTATACTAACCCTATAGGTAGCCATCAATTGTTTCAAACGATTACCAAGATTCGGACGAGGCTCTGTAGGATTGAACGCCCAATATTCGTAGTACGGCAGCATTTCTTTTAGTAGACTGCTACAATACCTGAAGGTATATAACACATATAGTTATTACTTCACATACGTCCATACATAAATATTAATAAACAAATTGTAAAAAGTCACTCAGCAATGCCTGTAGTGGCGCAGGTGTTCAAATATATCTACCACTGTAAACAGAGAGTGTTGGTTCGATAACCGTTCGTGTAAATAAAAATTAAACTTAAAATAATTCTATAACTGACAACTGTCAGTGCATGGAGTATATAGTTTAAAAAATCTTATAGGGGAAGATATTAACACAAAATAGTGATATTTAAACATTTTTGTCCGTTTGTCTGTGTCTAATCAGATTTAAATGCAGTTCACTATTATATTTTGGTAATCTCGTTTTACTAAATTTAAAAACGTATAAAAATTTGGACGAAGCAGGATTTGGACCTGCGCCTCTTGAAAACCGTTCAAGAGGCGCAATTTTTATACGTTTTTAAATTTAGTATTTTTCTTTCCTAACCTAAATAACACTTTAAAAATAGTAAAAATCTCGTTTTCTTTAAATCAAACAGTAACGTCAAGTTAAAATATTTAGTTCGGCAAAATTGTTGCATTTTTTTTTTATTAATTCAGCCAAGAATTTTAGTTTTCAACGTAGGTACAGATATTGTCTTTTAAAGTGATAGTTTTATTAGATGAACTAAGTACTTAATTGAGATTAGTATAATTACCTTAAATTCAGTGGAAAGTGTCTTAATAGGAACGAGACAACGAAATATATATTTTTTTAAATAATTTAATTTGCTTTAATTGCGTTGTTAAAAATATTTTAAACGTAATTTATTGCGATAGGTACAAGTTTTACCTGTTCCAAATAGTTTTCACATGAGAACGCCATTTCTGAACTTTATTTTTTATTTTCGTCTCTATGTTTGAGCGTAACTTTTCAACTTCCCCTGGCTTGGTATAAAGACCTTCGATAATAATTGGCCGGGTAACAAAGAGAGGTTTGTCGAAGACCTATAATAAAATTATACGCTTCAAACATGTTTTTAGCAGTGTAAGTTGTTGCTTTTGCGTTATAAAATGTTTTTTTAATTAAATAGTTTTTTAAGGTTTTTTAATTAAATTAATAAATATAAAGATAAATAAATGAGGATTGTCGTGGCACAGCGGCACAAGAGTGTGACACTAACCGACAGGTTGTGGGTTCGATCGCCACTCAGGAAGTGAAATATTTAATATTATCAATTTAAATGTTTAATGTTTTCAGTTGTTCGCTACGCAATGCCTCAAATTTGGCGGAAAGTGGTGAACGGTACGGAGTGCCGTAACACTAAATTTTCAAGTATCCTCTTCCCACCCTGCCATGTGCGTGATACAGTGTGAAGCTGTGAAAAAAAAAACAATAAAAAAAAGATATATAAATAATACCAAGTAAAAAATCAATAAATTAATGAATCGTGTTAATTAAAATAAACCATAATATTACTTACAGCTTGCCAATTCGATGATTTAGTGAAGTCAAAAGAAACACTTTCACAGTCCTCTGTCGATTGCATATTAACCCATATCTGAAACATATACATTGACCGTAATGAGCACCAAACAAATGTCACTTTAGATATAATAATATGTAAAGCCTGGCAAAGGCCTTTCTTGACGCAGTGGCATAAGCGTGTGACTGTTGTGACTTCGTTGACCGCTCCAATAAATGATTTATTCCATATTTTCTAATGAAATGTATAATATTATCATGAATATATCCCGATACTCCGCCTTTAAGTCCGAAAGTGCATAATATACTCCTATTATACTAAATATATATTTTTTTATTTCAGACTTTTTGTCCATGTATTTTTTGCAAGTGCATAGCTCAATCAATATTATTAAACAATTTTATAAATAACGAAGAAACTTACATTTTCACAATCAAAAATATAACTAACAGTTTTCAAAGGACACCCGACATCCCTTAACTCAAATCTTTCTCCAGCCACCGCATCGTAAATATACCATATTATTTCGTCTCCTCTATTAAATAATCCAGCGCGTTTCTCTTCATTGTGCGCCATAAAAAAATCATTATTTTGATATTTCACTAAAACATAGCTGCTCAAACCACGGGGTAAACCAAATCCAATGATGATCCAGCATTTTATGCCCAAATGTATGAAGAAACTTGTTAGTAATATTGTATGGTCCAGTGGAGATCCATATAGCACTTTGAGAAGCTCCTGAAAAAAAAAAATTCGAATATCACTGATACAAGCTGAATTTAAAAATAAATAATAAATATAATTTAACAAGCCTGTCGTGACTCAGGTGCAAAAGCGTATATATAAACGCGACACGTCATCGCTTCAATTTCCACTCGAGATTAATTTCCACATTTATAATTTTTTTAAGCTTCAATGACAATAAAGTGTGTTAACACTGGACTACCACTTTTCGTTGTGCCTTTTCGCCCCTTTTGAGGTATTGCGTGTTGAGAATCGATATTCAACGCCGCGCTATGCTTTATTACCAGAGGGAAGAAATGAACATTTAATTTCATCGTGTGGGGCCTGTGAACCACAACCTGTCTTGTTTACAGTCGCACGCGTATGGGTATAAGCAGCGCCGGCGTTAGGAGGCCGCGCGATTGGATGACGGCCCGGAGCGCCAAATTTGGGGGGCGCTGAGGTCTTGGGCCTCGGCCTTCTGCCTTCCGCGCTGTGTACACATAATAAAAAATATATATTACTCTATTCGTTTTTTTTTTTATTCGCCTACCATATCTGAACATAAACTACGTTCACGTTGGTTAAGCAAAAAAATAAATACTCGATATTGATATTCTCAAGTGGGCGCCTATATATTTTTGCCCGGGATACTGGGTAGCAATAACGCCGCTGCTGGGTATGAGCTACAAAAAATACTACCTTTCCCATCAATGTTACAACATGACTGTCTGTCACATCATAAGTCGGTATTAAAGACACATATCGTATCGCCATCTCCATATTCTTAACTAACAAGCTTTCAACACCCTTATGCGCTTCGAAACCACTCAAAGATTCTTCTGCGATAGAATTCTTCTTTCTACTACTTCTAGATGATGAACTTCTAGAATGTCCTGAGCTCTTTGAAATGGCTGATTCAGCTTTTTTTGGATTAGCAGGTGTAAAATCATAATCAGGCAAAGGAAGAGGCTGTAAAAACTCTGAAGCGCATTTATTTTTTCCAGAACTATCTATGTAGGTCAGAGAAATATTTCTTGTAGGAAAATCATTTAAGTATTCCGTAACGAATTCATTTAAACGACGTATTAAACTGTCATTAGGATCAATAGGGATCGGTTGATGATAACTTTTAAATCCCCCAAATCGTGACATGCTCGTGGATATTTGGAGAACAATAAAAGAAGTATCTTTTTTAAATAGTTGAGCCACTTCTGGAAAAATTGATTGAGACTCTTTCGTTTTTACATTTTCGTAACCGAATGTGAAAGGAGGCGAGGTGATTTTAAACGCCCCACGGATCTGGAAAAAATAAAAAATTGTAAATAAATAAAAAAATAGACAAAAATTGGACCCTCTCAAATTTATATTCTATATACTAAATAATGATAGGAAAAGTCGAGGGGCAAGGACACAAGCGCGACAAGCTGTGTGTTCGATCTCCACTGGAGGAAGTGATACATTTTTAATTTCCTAGCCGTGTTAACGCGAAACAGCGGCGTTGAGTTACGCCAACAACCAATGCCTCAAATTGGGCGGTACTGGAAGTGTTAATGGGAACGATATAAGGTTCCCCAGTTCCCTTTGCCTACCCTGCTATGTGCAAAATACAGATTGAAAATAAAAAGATAAAAAAATATATATAAAAAAAAAAAATAAACACTTATACAAATTACATTTGAGACAACATTTTTTAAGATATAAAAAAAAGTAAGTAATAAAACATACATTTCCTAAAGTCAATACTGTATGGAGCGGCACGTTAACAGCTCCCAGCCATTTGCTGCTCTTCCTGTAGTAAACAGTACCTGCGGAATGCTCGTCAGAGCACAACTCGCTCGCGTTATCCTTGCATTCGTCGTATATATTTATATGAATAGACGAAAGGGGTTCAAATCTGGAAATTATTACTGTTGTTTGTTTGTTTGTTTGAGTGTAATCACAGAGGGAACTTCGGAAACAGATGTTAGATTAGTGTTAAGACACTCCGCTCCGTTCCGTCTCCACTTTCCGCCAAATTGGAGACATTGAGTGTTGAGTGGCGGAATCTCTGGCGCTTTGCCTTTGTTACCAGAGGGAAGAAATGAAAACAGTAAATATTTAAATTGAAAATATTAAATATTTCCTCCTCGTGTGGGGATCGATCTGTCACACTTTTGTGCCCCTGCCCTACGACATTCCTCGAGCATATTGTCCAAGGAATACAAATTATAAATGTTTTTACTATTTTTTTAAAGTGTTATTCCACACTTAGGAAAGAAAAATAACGAATATATTTAAAAACGTACAAAAACTTGAACGAAGCAGGATTTGAAATTTTTTTTCAAATCCTGCTTCGTTAAAATTTTTATACGTTTTTAAATTTAGTAAATTGTAAATGTGTTTTTATTTGCTCATTTTATGCGCAAGTTAATGTGAATTGATCAGAAGTGACAAAAGATTTGTTTCCGCTCGAAAGAATTGATATAATTAAAAAAAAAAGTTGGATATCCGGTTTAAGATGAAACTTCTGATGCGTGAAAGGAATAAAGATAGGACGGAATGCAAGATCAGCGAAATCGTTCAGCGAATTATAAGAAACTAGACACTGTGTTTGTTTTCAATAAAACTACAATACTAGAGGAAGGTCACCCAAATAACAAGATGGCCCTCGGAGGGCATGTATGGAAAGGTTGATGAGAGTGGTTAAAGCGAAAAAGGTATGCGTAGACCTAAGTGTCCTCTGGCTATCCCGCTAAGGAAACAGCGTGAATCTATGTCCTATACACGGCAGGAAAATGTGCAAACGTCAACATCAGAGAAAAAAAACCGTGAAACATATTCAAAACTCATATTATACTTTGTCTTTATCTTCACAGTATGATTCCAAGTAGGATGGCATCCTATAGACGTCGCTGTCTGCGCGTACACTCCGTGATAACTTGCACGAGCAAATGGTCGCAATGGATGTACTTTAAAACCTAAAAATTAAAACAAAAGTAAAGCTTTTTTAATTACTTCTAAATGTTATTGGGATTCCGTTAACTCACCAGCTATATTTTCATCATCGTCATTTTCCTCCTCCAATAAATTAGCACTTCTATCAGACAAATTGAATGCTCTGAGTACTGTTATATATATTTCTTGCTCCTTTGAGGATTCTTGTTTTAAGAGAACTTGTTGGTTTGATATTATGTCTAATGGCTCGTCAGATCTATATTTTAAGATTGTGAATAATTAGTGATTATAGTTAAGTGATCATTTAACTTTAAATTTACGATTAATAATATTTTATATTAATATACGATAATTGGCGCAGCGGCATAAGCGTGTGACTGTAACCGACAGGTTCTGGGTTCGATCCCCAGTCGAGGAAATGAAATATTTCATATTTTCAATTTAAATATTTAATGTTTCATTTCTTCGCTATGATAATAAGGTAAAGCCGGGACCGGAAGTGGAACGGAGTGTCTTAATACTAAGTTCCCAGATTCCCTCTGCCCACCATGCCTTGTGCAGGATAAAGAGTAAAGCTAAAAAAAACAACAAATACATATACATAATATGATGAACGTAGATGAAAGTAACGATATTTTTTCTTTGCATTTTTAACTCACCTCAAATTCAAAACATTGACCTCCTTTACGACATCTTTGTACGTCTTCCTTAAAAGACACTCGTTTATATTCATAATTAAATTTCTATTTAAATTCTCAACATATTTCATTCCGATATATCTATGCAAATCTATAACATCCATGTCTGTATTAGTTTCAAATTTTATATAATCTATATCTTTATCTTCATCTTTCTGTAAGCTGTTTAATTGTTCTGTAGAAATCTGTGTTGCAAATAGGGGAATACCCTTATTTTGTATATCAACGAAACCGCCATTGTGTCTTTGATGTAATAATTTAAATCTAGTTATATCAATATTAATATCATCAAATTCAAACGATTCTTGCCTTGTAATTGATCCTTTACAAATGTGTTCAAGTTTATTTATTAAATTTTCATTGTCGTCTATTTTACGTTCATATAAATCACTTATAACGTCCATTAAACCTTTTACGTTCGCTTTGTCTTTTGATGTTATCAACCGTTTTAATTTAATACCGAGATCTGCACACGATTTTATGGATTCGGATGTATTGTCATTAAGTTTTTCGTTCCATCCAATTTTAACATTGATCTCACATTTTGTGCTTATTTTACCTTTGAACATGTTGCTTGACTTTAACCTGACTTTATTCTCTGAACAAATACGTTTCATATCAAATCCGCTGCCTATTGTTTTTGATGTAGGTGCTACTATTTTGTTGTAATCAAATTCTTTATTATCAAAGTTTGTTTCATTTGTATTTTTCTTTATGTCAGATAAATTTACTCGTAAAGTGGACACATCATCGTCATTTTCATATAAAACAATTCTCAAATTATTGTTTCGAGGTAATATTTCAATAGATAAACACTCTTCAAAATCCAAATCCCATTGATCGCTCTTACTTTCATACACATCTGATTCACACACAAAAACATTGTCAACGTAAACTTTAAAATAATTAGTTTTATATAAACTTTTATTATAATCATACGATTTTTTTAATTTTTTATCTTGTTTCAATAGTACTTCCATTTTGTCTTCTGGTAGTATTACTGTTACTATAGTATCTATTTCTGTTCTTAATTTATCATAATCGATCTTTAATTTTGGCTTCGAAATTTTATTATTTTCATGTCCATCTTTATTATATTTGCATTGTTTATATTCTTTATATTTAATAATAAACTCATATTCAATTTTTATTATCATATCGGAATATTCTCTCTCAAAAATTTTATTACGCTCATTCTTAAATTCTTTATTATTTGCGTTAACTTCATTTACTTCCAAAATATAATCTGTTTTACATTCAGATTTTTCCCGAATTATTTCAATATCTGACCACAATGATATTATTTTATGTAGCAATTGCTTTTCCCTTTTTATCATTTTAAAATATCTCTCTTTAAAGTCAAACATTAGTTTGGTGTATTTTAAGACATTGTCGTCGAATCTAGTTTCGTCTTTTTTATTTGGACTTATTTTAAGCAATTTTTCTCTCAAGTTAGTTCTAGTTAATCTATTTATATCAATATTCTTGAGCAAATCTGTAAGAGTTGTTTTAACAAATTCATATTCCTCATAAACTTCGACTAACTTAACACAAATTAATTTTTCTAATGAGAA
>DWMZ01005533.1:0-10880 GCA_018249855.1 Eueides tales michaeli | reverse complement strand
CAAGGACACGACCAGTTTGAGACCGGTATAATAACAGAACCGCAAGGGACAGAAATATCATGAATTAACGACCATGGAACATCTCCCACTAGTATGCCTACTATGGAAATATTTTAAATTGCTCTTATGTTAGGTACTTGTCGTCAAGTTTTAACTTCGTTTTTGAATTTAGATGCAATTTTTGTATTGTTAGAATAGGTACTAATAAGTCCGATTCATTTTGTATGGAGTAATATTTTGTAAAATTACTGTTGTGTATAAAATAGCTCTTTTTTAATGAAGCGACTGGCAGACAACGCACTGACTGTTTGACTTAGTAGGTTGAATAGTGTATGGGAACAGAGGAATAGAAACGCAATTCCTATGGGAAATAAGCGCGATTATTCATTTTACTTCATAAAGTCCACGTAAACGAAGTAGCGGGTGATCACTGAATAAGCAACAACTTAACTAATTATAGTCCGGTATCAGCAAAACCTTGGTTGAAAACCGATTAATATTAAAAAAAGATCTATTTTACATTCATAATAATATACCTTTCTAAATCCAAAATATTAATGGATTCCACGATTTAATATATTTAATATATTTTATAATACCGCTTAATAATCATTGATAAAAAAGTGTTATATTTAAGCATAATGATTAAGGAAAGACTGTTCTCTTGGCAGACTACTTCTTAGAATTACAACTGGCGCATTGGCAATTTCAAAGCTCGATTTTTTAGAGGTGTATTATGAGAGCATTAGCTGAACATGGCTTCGCCTACATAACTTTCTTTATGGCCAAATTATAAAAGATCTACATAAATTGTTATTACGGTGTATAAAATAAATTATTGGAAAGTTGCATCAAAATCCGTTCTTTAATTTTTACCAAAAAATAGAAGAAGAATTAGGCATAAAATTCTGCTTACTGTGATATGCAAAGAGTTGATCATTCTTAATAACTTGTAATGTTGACAACAATTAATATCGTTATTGCCATTTTAGTGCATAGGATTTTTTACCTTTGCGCTTTACAAAATCTAATCGATAATTCGTTCTCTATTTTTGGGGTTTCGTACAGAAAATAGAAAAAAACAGAACCCTTATAGAATCACACTTATTTTCCGTCTATGAAAACCATTATCTAAGGAGGAGGTAGAAGATAGCGTGGAAGTATGACGCTAATACTATTGACAAACTTTTAAGGCAACGTAATCAGAAAGTACCGTTTAGGCATAGTTTTTCAATTGCATTTTATATGAAATTCGTCGGGTAATTAAAATACGTAAATCTACCGGAATTAAGTTTGGCATGGGACTAGCATGACTTGCAGTATAAATAAATAAAGGAAAATATCCTAAATATCTAAGTTTTTTGGCATATTAGAGGAAGAATAATGACATACTTATAATTTTTGTTTATGTTATAAAAAATATTTCTGACCATATATGTGGTCAGAAATATTTTTCTAACTGGGAACCGAGTGAGAATGGAACACACACTCGTTGTGATAGCAATCAGACGCTATGCTGCTATGCCATATCGAGTTCTGCCTTCTTCATTAAAAGTGGATGATTGTAAATAAAAACTTTTCAAATTCGGCCCTACAAAACCCATAATCAGACGGAAACCAGTCAAGGGACGGCATGAGTGAAACAATATTGTATGTCTTTGTATCACCGAATTAGATTATGGAGGGTCAACTCGAAATGGGTCAAGGCGTGTTATGATATTATAACAGTGACATTCGGTAGAATCGTACCATTTGTTTGTTAATACGTACATACATCTGAACAGTTAATAATGTTAGTTTTTGTTATTATTTTATGTTCGGCGATGGTGGTATTGTGCTGCTGAATGTTTATAGCTAGAGGACATAACCTATCAACTGGTACTTATTTTATATTTACTATTTTCTAAAGTATTATTCCACACTTAGGAAATACTAAATTTAAAAAGTATAAAAATTGGAACGGCGCGACACGACGGAGCTCGTTGAGAACGAATGGCTTAGCGCGGGTTCAAATCCTGCTTCGTTCAAATTTTTATACGTTTTTAAAATTTAGTAATGTTATTCTTTTTTTTTAGCTTCACGCTGTATCCCGCCTGAGACAGGGTAGGCAGAGGGAACCCGGGAACCTAGTGTTAAGATACTCCATTCTACTTCCGTTCCCTACTTCCCGCCGAATTTGTTTATTATAATGTTATAATAAATATTAACTCAGAATAGCGTATGGTATAAAGCATGCCTAAAATCCTTCTAAAACATGTACCACACGTTTTTTAATAGTTCGTTCACTCGTATTATAAAATATGCAGTAACAATTTATTATATATATAGCGAAGAGCATGTGAAGCTCGATAGAAGTAGAAGTCATTCACTTCGAACATCTGCCGTGCACATTTATCGAAATATATATTACTTACATCTTATTTATAGTAAATTGTGTTTAATTCTCATGAAACTAGGAATTAACTGAATGTTAATATACATTTATTTATATGATATTCAAATTGTTAAAAATGTTTCATTGTTTAAATATTATTTTTTTTTATCAAAGAACAAAAATTCAGGTACATATATTAATTATATTATATTGCTATAAAGCCAATTCTAGAGTTTCTTGTCGGCTCGTCTCAGTAGACCTGCATTCCGAGCTGGTGGTAGCTTCCTGTAGCTCTGACACTACAGACATTTCTATGTAACGTGCCTTAAAAGTGCTTGTAATGGCTTAATTGAAAAAACAATACTTTGATTTTGCAACATAATATCGCTCATTTGGTACAACAATGATGTTATTTGATTGGATAATGAGCATTTTTTTAAAAGTTAATGGAATATTTCCATGTATTATTTACAACTTATATTTATAAAAAAATAGCGTTTGAATTATTTCAATTATTGCATGAAGTTTTTATATATGGTTTTATATGTTAAGTGTTTTTAAAATGTGTTTTTTATCTGTTGTCCTCACTTAAAAAAATTCTATGGCAAATTAGAAACAAAATATTATATTAAAATGGGTGTTGCAAAAATTTGCACATGCAATTTCGTAGCGTCGCTACACGCGTAGTACCGTAGCTGCATCGCTACGTTGCATTGGTGCATCGTAGCGCATTGTAGCAGATGCGTTTCGTAGATCTTTGAATATTGTATCTAGAACTTGTTTCCCGTAAAATATTTATTTATTTAAAAAAAATAAATATTATTTTCTACAATATTCACGTAAGTGTACTTTATTTTGATTAATATAGGTCAATATATGCGGAAAAATTGTTTACCTACTTTGATTGTCACCTGAAATATGTCAAAATGTGCAAATAAACAGATATATTTCATTTATTATGTTATATATTTTTCTGTATTATACATTTATTTGTACTTATAAAAAATAAAATTCGGTAAATTATTAGGATCACTTTTTGTACGGAACAAAGATATGGGCAAAGGTCAGTAATAAATTGTGTTTAAATTAATGTTAAAACGTTTTTTGTCCCCCGCGATATAAGTGAAGTGCATAACGATATTTATAACTAAATTTAATGTTGCGTTTTCATCGAATATACAGAAATATTCAAATTGAATACGGATTATGAAATTGCAAATATTTGTTATGAATATACAATTTTTTATGATGTGATTCAGAATAAGTTGTCATATTGAGTATTTTATTGTCATTGCGGAAGTGATCTTCATATAATTGTACAAGTTTTTCATCAGATAGTCAAAAATAATATGTCAATATATTTTTACTATTTTTAAAGTGTTATTCCACATAAGTGTGGAACTTTCCTAAGGGAAAGAAAAATACTAAATTTAAAAACGTATAAAAATTTGGACGAAGCAGAATTTGAACCTGCGCCTCTTGAAAACCGTTCAAGCGCTCTGACCATGACCGGACGGATGGCTTAGTGGTCAGAGCGCTTGAACGGTTTTCAAGAGGCGCCGGTTCAATTCCTGCTTTTTCCAAAGTTTTATACGTTTTTAAATTTAGTATATGTCAATATATTTATTATTAGTTCGTAGTTATAATATTTTACACATATTGTTTTAAATCAACAGACATATAAATATTATGAAACGATAACATCCGTATTTACAGCTTATTTACAAATGTGTTTCTATGGATATCTATTAAGCATATTAATATATATTATAACAATATATTATATCGTTTAATTAAGAACACTTGCTTTAACTCGCCCTATATTGTAATAATGATCACATATGTAATCATTTCATGATTTTTTTACATATAGTTATACCTACTTTATTATTCGATTTGAGAAACAACCTTTGAAGTTAAGAAAATGAAGAAACTCCGGTATTTTTTTGCTTTTGTGAATTCATTATGATTAAATATCTATTATGTACTAGGCATATTTTTCTTGTATAACGAAAAAGAAAGGTATTTATAAGAAACAGCTTTTCGTTCTAGTGCAAATTTGTATTTAGAAAAGAATGTTTATTTTACTTACATCATATCAATTGTAATGTTATTTTTTTTGTAGCCTCACACTGTAACCCGCACATGCCAGGGTAGACATAGGGATCCACCTAGTGTATACTGAGATACTCTGTCCCGTTCCCGTCTTTCCGCCAAATTTGGGCATTGCGTGTTGAGTGACAGAACTCAACGCCTCAAATATTCAAAAATATTGAATATTTCATTTCCTCGACTGGGAATTGAACCCACAACATGCCTACGTCCTGACAGGCCTTTATATAATGTAATGATATTTAACTATTATCGCTATATTATATAGATTAGGCTTCTATCGAGCTATCATTTTCAAGTAGCATGATTCACGTCTGAGTACTGTGATACCTTACGCGCAATAGTAACAAATCTCATATGCCATTTTACATACAATCGATTTAATTTTTTTTAATTCAAAATCATGAACAACAAAAACAATTATATAAGTAGAAGCAGTACATTGTATTTCTGGATACATTTTTTATTTAAATTAACAATTTAATACATAAAACATTAATTAAAAATAACATGACGCAAATAATGAAACTGCAAAAGTCGTAAATAAGTATATTGTGTGATTTTAATTTGTAATGGAAGAGAAAGATCATATTCACTAAAAAGATATACAATACAAACTTTAGTATAGTGTATAATAGTCATATTTATGTTATAACAAACAGGTAACCGTAAGTAAGTGTTAAATAATTAAATATTCTTAATAAAACATTGAGGCTTGTCGTGGCGCAAGCGTGTGACTGTGAAGTGAAAAAACTATACGTTTCTTATATATTTATTCAAGATATTAATGCTACCATAATCTATAACTGTTAAGTCCAAATTATTTACTAACAAATAATATATTACAGTTAGTTAAGTTAGTTATAATAGGTAGTTTTCATTTGAGACAGGTTGTGGGTTCGATCCCCACTCGACGAAATGAAATATTTAATATTTATAATTTAAATATTTAATATTTCATTTCTTCGCTCTGGTAATAATGCAAAACGCGGCGTTGAGTTCCGCCTCTCAACACGCAATACCTCAAATTCGGCGGAAAGTGGGGAACGGAAGTGAAACGGAGTGTCTTAACACTAGGTTCCCAAGTTCCCTCTGCCTACCCTGCCAAGTGCGGGATACAGCGTGAAGCTGAGTTTAAATTGAGTGATATTACTGCTTTTTAGTATTTCTTCCCTCAGAGCTTGAACCCGAAATCTACCCACGACCAGTAACGTACGCCATAACTCAAGTTTTAATGAAAAAATGATTGTTTTCTATCAAGCTTACGCTTATTAAATATAATACTGTGAATGCAAAATTAATTCAACGCCCGCCGTGTCTTTGAAAGAAGATGAGACGAGGCTTCTTCTTTAATAGGTCGAATACGACCTTTTTTAAAGGTCATATAATTTTATATTGTTAAATTGGAAAGACTTTTATGAAATTTTATTCTGCTTTACGCTGCGAAAATATAAAAATAATTCTGCAGTTACTTAGAGTACAAAAAAAACTATCAAATCTGACCAAGTATCATAAGGCATTCGAGTTTGATGTGCTAATTTTAAGAACTACTGGTTTAATTTGAAAAAATATTATGCATTGCGTAGTAGTCAACTCAGTCAAAACTTATAAGTCCACACTAAAAATATGTTGATTTACCACTGCGTTTCCGGTTTGAAATCCTGCTATCATCTGTCAATATCAGTGGTACAATATATGTGCCATTTTAATTTTTTATTTTTAGGACAAACATCTATTTCAAGACACTGTGTCCTCCGCATTCTGTCCGCTTCTACATATTTCATGACTAGTGGCGGATTTTAACACCGCAACTTGATAGGAACCAGAATGGGGAAATGAAAATAATATATTCCCCCCGTTTCGACTCCCGTCTTAGCTTTTTTAATGATATATTAAAATTATGTTTATAATTAAATAATGTCCAAGTTTGTTGAACTCTACGCGTGTGTCATACTTACATGTGTAGTTGCAGCGCAATAGCATCGTTAGCAACACGTTCATCATAAATTTCATGCAAATTTATTTAGTTATACGTCTACTGTACTGTTCTATTTCTACATTTTATTTTAGTAGTTTTTTTTTATTTATTTCTTTATTTTTTTTGAATACATCGTTACGTTCACAAATTTCTACAGAATTTAAGGCATTGTCTGTAGAGTGGTGGACGACCTACGCCACCCATTACTTCAACTTTGATACCGAACGAAGAAATGAAAATATTAAATGTTTAAATTGAAAATTAAAATATTCAATATTTCATTTTTTTGTGAGAATCAAACTAACAACCTGTCGCTTTTCTAGTCACGAGCTGGTGGGTCGCTCCTGCGCCACGGCATATATAAATCTTCCTCTTGAAATATTCTGTATGTTAGTGAAAGCTTATAATAAGCATACATCAATGTGTAGCGGATTTTTGTATTATGAAAAGGATAAATTTACTCATATAGTAATAGAAAGGTGAGCAAAGGAGTTTATATAAATCCTTAAATCATAGAGAATTACTTCATAAAATATAAAAGAAAACTTTATTTCGAATCACTTAAGTAACTATTATTTATTTTTTTGCATACATTTACATCTTATTTTAAACTTAAAAGGAAAAAAGGATTGATTCTCTAAGTATTATTTCGACATACTTCAACTTATTGAGGTTGAATAGTTGCAGCTTGCTATACATTTAACAGTGACTAACATGTTATAAAAAAAAACCAAATAAATTTTACACCTGTCTCCATAACAACTTACATGTTACGACATTCTTCAGAGGGACCCTCCACGAGGGGGATTTGCAACCAATTATAACAATTTTAATGAAATTTTAATTACTTTTAAAGTTATATTTTTGGCCAGTTTATATATACTTGAATTATTAATTTGTAATAGATATTGAGGGTTGTCGTCACGCAGTTGCATAAGCGTGTGAATGTAAACGTGACAGGTTGTGGCTTCGAATTTTACTTGTATATTTAAATTGATGTAAAAAAAATCTCTATTTTAATTTATTTCACAAAATAATGTACTCGACATATTAATGTATATATACACAATAAATGATAATACTAAAAACTATCAACCTCTTATCATAAAAATTAGAAAATTGTTATTCAATATACAACTGCGCGTTATTTTACTTGTAGAAACAAATAAAATTTTGTCACATTCGCGGAAATACAATGTACAAAAAATGATGCAGCTGTCTTACAGATAATAAAAAGATAAGAGTACATAGATAACGAGCCAGACATTGATATTATGTGGCTCCGCGGAAAAACTGTAGGAAAAGCTATGCATACTCTAAAATATACGTTTATTTTTGTTCAATACTTATAGCTTACGTGTGAGTCGTTTATACATATTTAAAAAAAATTTAAAGCCTGAGATGCTTATATTTATAACGAAAAATTAATATATTACTTTCCTTAATGTGAATGAACACTTTTGAGAGTAATATTTTTTTATATCGCTGATTTAGCTTATAATTCCTTGAACATTCATAGAGGGCAATCAAAAAATCAATTCACAATGTATATAAAAAATATATAGTACGAAATAGTTAATCAGCATATTATAAAAGACACAAGCCATACAGGCGGCACTACAAACAAAAATACAATATTGTATAATATACGAAGCAAAAAATACCGATAGTTCAGTCAACTGTGGGACTGCAGCGCTCTTTGTCTGCTGCCTAGTTTATAATTTAGTCATCGTACAGAAATGAACTAGAACAAAAAATAGACAAAAACCACGCCTGCCAGTCTGCCATATCTATATGTATAGTAAATAAACAAGCCCGTACACGTGTACGTAATGAGAATTTTAAATCATGTGATTTAAATGAAAAAGATTTCGATATTTTTTTACACTTCTTCCAATATGGTTATGGCTTTTTTCTATCGATCACTGCCAAAAGTTTGTAGCTAATCAAGCTAATATCGTTCATTGTGTAAATCAAGTATCTATAACCATATCAGTGGAAGGAGTATATCCTTGTGAAAGTGTAAAAATATTTATTTTAACATTGGTTACCAATCGTAGCGCAGTCTTTTCATGTTATGTCATATATTTTGATTTAATTTTTTTTTATTGTTATTATGTAGATGTTATGTTTCTTTGATAAGTTTTAATATCAATTGAAATGTAACATTGTTTTTTGGTTCTTCTAGAAGATTATTTCTTGAATAAACTCCAAATTACTTACTGAAATAATGTTTAATTTATTTATTCTGGAATATTCACGAAATAGATATATGAAAGGCCCGAATCGACGCTTGTCGTGGCGCAGTGTCACAAGCGTGTGACACTGCGCCACGACGACCGACAGGTTGTGGGTTCGATCCCCGCTCCATGAAATAAAATATTAAATAGTTTTATTAATCAAGACGTTAGGTTCTGCCACTCAACATATAATGCCTCAAATTCGGTGGAAAGTTGGGAACAGAACGGAGTGTCTTACCACTCGGTAAGTACTCTCTGCCTACCCTGTCGTGTACGGAATACAACTAGGAGTTAAAAAACATTGGTTAACAAGTATAGTCGCACAAATAAGCCAGTTGTATTTTTTCCGCTCTCAATGTCTGACTGAATGAGGAACAAGTAATATTAAGTAGGCATTACAAATCCGCTAGCGATTACAATATGATGAATTGTGACAGATTTAATATACGGAAGTTGAAAGCGATTTTTCGTACCGAGATATTATGCTATCTAGATACAATTTATGCTTTATCAATTTATCAATTTATGTATAAAAAAGCATAAAATGTAAAAGATATTTTTTTTTTATTATTTCTTTAGGATATATACCACAAAAGAGAATGCCATTCAAATATTTTATTTTAGTAATTTATATTTGGATAATGTATTTTTTTTTCATTATACTTGTACTTACTAAGTTAAATTTCAAATTTCTAAGTTAAGAACTTAGTTAAATTTTAACGGATCGTTAACAAATATATTTATTGTGTTAATATTTGGTTCCTGTAAGAAATAAGATAAAAATATTAAATTTATATTTATGAAAGTTTAACGAATATAAGCAAACGGAAGCCTTAACTCATAGACCAAAAATTATGTAACTGACAAATTTCAAAATATTAAGATTTTTTTGAATAAAATATTATTTTTTTTTAACATTCGGACACTAAAACATTAAATAAAGTTCACTATTAAACAAAATCTCTCTAATCACGATAGTTATTTTACAACCAATTAAAACTACGCTCCATTGCGCTGTTCGCCAAAACATAGAATGAAAATAAACCCGAGAGTTCGATAGCCGCAGCGTTTCTCTCGAGCATCTTTTACCTGCGCCCGCGCAGCCCTGTTTATATACAATATGTAGTATAAAACAAAAATAACTGTTATTTAAAAGAAATTAAAAAAATACATATCAACAATCGAAATGTAAATTTAAATTATTTTCATTTTTCTGCTTCGGTTAAAGAAACTGCGACATCGAGTTTCGTGATTTTTGAACGAAGAATGAGGTGTGCACAAACGATCTTTTGGCTTTCTTAATTGGAAGCCACATGTTTTCTTTTATTTATCCCCAAAACACAGTTTATAGTAGGTAATATTATTCTTTTTTTTGTTTTGAACTGAACTTGCGAAAAAATCCATCAAGGCACTCCGGTCAGTTGTCCATTGTCCGTCGAATTTGAGGCATTGCGGAGTGGCGGGACTGAAATCTGCGATATGTCTTGTTACCAAAACGTAAAAATGATAATGTTAAATATTTCAATCCCCCTTTTAAGGATCAAACCCACAGACAGTAACAAATTTGTGCCCCTGCGCCACGACAGTCCTCAATCAAAATTTATATAATCAACTTGTTTGAGTATACAATAAATAATTACTACATAGTATAACTAACAAAGTTCGTTCTACATATCAGTAGCTACTCGGATTGTGTAAACAAATATGTATAAAAGCTGTACACCGAATTGTATTACATAGGTACATTTAGTCCATAACCTAAAAGATTATCTTTAGATTGTATTACGATGTGTGTGGTAGCTTCTATCAGCAAACTTTAGAGTCGAGCCGTTACATTTGCCAATCGCCACGAGACATTTGATATGCGAATGTGCTATCACATTATGTTGCAGGTTAAGGACGGTTTACATGAATAATTTGCGTATTTTTGTTGATATTGTTTTGTTTTGAAACGCGATAGATTGTGGGTTCGATCCCCACTTAAGGAAATGAAATATTTAATATTTTTAAATTATATATTTAATATTCTCATTTCTCTGCTCTGATAATAAGGCATGGAGTTCCGACACTCAACACGCAATGATACCTCAAATTTGGCGGACAGTGGGGAACGAAACGGAGTGCCTTAACATTAGGTTCCCAAGTTCTCTCTGCCTGCCCCGCTACGTGCGGGATA
>DWMZ01005532.1:0-10881 GCA_018249855.1 Eueides tales michaeli | reverse complement strand
TTCATTTTCTCGTGTGGGGATCGAACCCACAAGCTGTTAGTTATCTTTATATAACTTTACTAACTGTATATTTAAATAGTGAACTTTGAATTGGAAATCTGGGATCATAGAATAGGGTTATTTTTTCTAGTTTTTGTTGGGTTAAAACAATTTTGTGTAAAATGTAATGGCATATTTGAAAAAAGAATGAAACTGTCAAACCGGTGAAATTTGAGGGAGATTTGGGCCTCACGATTGTGTTTATTATACTACACCGGGTCCAATGCCCTTTATGAGTAAGTCAGAAACCAAGAACGACATTGTGTACTACAATATACGGCAGCACTGTTCTAGGCTTAGAGTATAGCTCATAATGAGCCCAGCCCAATCCACATTCATAGAAAACTACGCTTCGCCAGAAGAGTGGATTTTATATGGCTTAGGCTAAAAATAAAGAAAACAACAGAACTGCTTTTTAAGCAGGTAATGTAACGATTCTCTGTCTTCTATCGGCTAAATAATGAGTAAGGAGGAATTGTTTGATAGTTTTCCGCCATTTATATTCTAAAACTGTAAAGCACACCTAAAGACGTATCATCGCTACCATTTACGTTTCTGGTCTGTTAAACTACGCAATATGCTAGAACATTATTTTTATGGACTTACAAATTGTTCAATCACTTACCACTATGCGTGTTTCCGTAGAACTATGATATTGGACTTTTTAAATGGCGGATCAACAAATTGTTTAAAATACTTTTCCGTTAGGGCTTTATGAGAGTATTGCGAGACTCAGGGTAAACAACATTGGTAGAACTGCCTTCTATGAAACAGTTTTTCACCATTGCATACAATTTGTTGGGCGTGAAAATTGTGTATCATGCTTCGCCGAGTCCATCCAGTATGGTGAACGAGTTGTGGCCGCCCTATAATAAACTTAGCTTCATGCTATATCTCTAGCGGGGCAGGCAGAGAGAACGGAGTGCCAAACGTTATGGTTTCGGCTTCCACCACTGTCGTCTCGCCCACTGTTATCAACCTCTCCATACATGCCCTCCGGGGGTCCTCATGTTCTTACGTGACGCTTCTTCGGTATCGTAGATACTGTGTTTTCGAATGTCAACCGAGAACCCTCCGTCTCTTACCACTCACTTTTCCTTCATAATTTTTTTTTGCTATTCTTTCATCACTCATTCGCTCTACGTGCTTAAAGTTTGTGTATGCAGTAGAACGTGTTCAGGTGGGCTGGGTTGGCTACGTACAGTGGATATTGAGCAGAAATCTTGAGCAGAAATCTTGAAGAAATCTTAGGGCGGTCCTTACTCGTCTGCCTTACACTCATAAAGTATGACCATTTTAGTTAATTTTGTAAGTTTATTACCCTTAAAATATATACATATACAGGGTTTTATGATAGTAGTATAAAAAAACTAGTATCTTGGAGTCCCCATTTTATAAAATAAAGAATATAGAACAGGGTTAAAGAACATCGTAATACATTATGTACTTTCTTTTCTTGCTATATATACTTTCTTCTAGCGAAACTTAAAAAGAGGTTCACTGTGTAATGGTAGTTTGATTATTTTAGAATACTAGGGTAGTAGCCATTGTAAGTGATGATGAGTTATTTATGAGTGAGGATTTTAAGAGGATTTATGTGATTGATGTATGAAGATATTGAAATTTTTAAGTAAATAGTAAATTGTCAATCTTTAAATATATATCAAGTATTAAAGAATCCCTTAGTAAGATCCGCTGTTATTTACAATTCTATTTTATAGAATTTGTTTAATTTGTTTATATTATTTAAAGAAAAATAAGTCGTCAAATAACAATGCTAAAAATTATAGTAAAGTGCTTTTAGAAATATTCATTTATAATATTTACTATTAATAAATCAAGTATAATTACTTCAAAAAAAAAACATATACAAAATCATTGACAAAGTTCAATTGTGTACAGAACTGGTGATGGACAATCGACCTCTAGTGGGTCCTATGGGCCAAGCGTATCTCAAATCAGATGAGTATGGTAAGGCGAGACCAAAGCAAATTGTGCCCTAAATGCATGGAAACAAAGTGCAATACTCATTGGCACAGTCACCCATACAATCACCATACTAGGTGTCTTATAAACAGACATACTAGATTCACAGTTATTTACACGATATATTTGTTATAATTATATATTATATGCATCGGCACAATCATTTAACACTGTGCTCGTGGTATTTGTAACCTGTGTTCGATAAACATTGATATATAAATAATTGGAATTAACTCAATGTTTTATATTGTTATAAATAACCGGTTATAACCAAATTTAATGAAGTTAGTTATTTTTTTGTTTTGTATTTTTTTTTATTTTATATAATGTTAGAACGCTTTGCCTAAGTACAAGCTTTTATGACGTAATTTTGGCCTAATTATAGTAGTCTAGAACGGTTAGTTGCTCTGAGTTAGTTCCAAGTGATTATAATGAAATTCTCATATGTCTAATTCATTGGCTTTCATGGCATAAACGAAACCTTCCTAAATAATATTTATACATATGTTAACTGGTTAAAGTAAGCGCTAATAAATTGTGTTTGTTCTTTTTTCATACCACTGTGTTGCTAACTTAAAAAAATAATCATAAATATAATCATTATTATATTGTTCTTAAAAAAATCCGTAATATATATTTTCTGAATTAATAGTTACTTAAGAAAGATTGTGACGCTTATGCGACGGTTGTGGGTTCAATTCCCATTCGGAGTAAAAAATATTTTCATTTACTATTCGTAACGACACTTAACACATAGGATTTCGGAAAGTGGTAAACAGAGTGTCTATATAACACTCCTATCTATCTCGCCATTTGCAGCATTCACAAAGAAAACAAAGAACAATGTTGCCATAATAATAAATACAAACTTTTAATATACAAACAATGTTGCCATAATAATAAATACAAATTTAATAAATTTTAAACAGGTCGTATAGGAACACCTCATTATATGGCGCCAGAAGTAGTTTCGAGCCAATTGTATGGAAAGCCAGTGGATGTGTGGGCGGCGGGGATATTGTTGCACGTGTTGCTTGTTGGGTACTTGCCCTTTACTGGTACGAGGGAGAGGCTGTTCGAGGCCATTTGTAGAGGGCGGTTGAGGGTGAGATATATGTATTTATCTTTTTCATTAATTTGTTATGTATTGGAAAAGGAATTGTTCACACGTACGAAACGCGTTCCGTTAACAATGTGCGACTTTGCATAACATACTAATTTTAAAAACGTATACAAATTTTAACGTATGGATGAACCCGCGCCTCTTGGATACCGTCCAAGTGGAGTTCCTAAATGAGGGAAATTCCTTTTAAAAGTAGTAAAAATACTTAGCATAACAATTTTTAATATTGTTCAATGTAAATCATAGTGTGTGTATGTCAAGTTTTTATGTTATTAATTCAATTTTGTTTTTTTTGGATTTGTGCCCTGCATATAGCAGGGAAAATGTGGGGACAATACGGAGTGTCGTAAGAATACGATCCTTAGTTCTCTGCCTAGAGAATTATTAACCTAGTCTTACGACACTCCTTTCTGTTCTCCATTTTCCTCCGAATTTGAGGCATTGCGTGTTGAGTGACCGGGATTCAACGCCGCGCTTTGTCTTATTACTAGAGCGTTAACATGAAAATATTAAATATTTCTTTTCCTAGAGTGGAGATAGAATCGATTTCGCCATTTGAAATAATGATCCAAAATTGGGTGGACCATGAAATGAAATGTTATGGAAACTTAACACTAGGTTACCTCTGACTTCCACGCTAGAATACTATATAATAAAATAGAAGCTATAAAAAAAAACACTATTCATTATATTTCCATTGTAAAAACAGTTCGATGCTCCACTTTGGGATGATATAAGCGATGCCGCCAAAGATCTGGTGCAGCGTATGCTGACTGTGGACCACACGCAAAGGATAAATATACAAGAAGTTCTGAATCATCGGTGGATCAGGGTAAGTTGTTGATAGGGCTTCGGCCGCTTCTTTTTTTTGTTTTTCCAATATTTAAGTATGTTTTAGGAGAATTGGTGGTACATTTATTTGACTATGGTTACCACATTGTTAATAAATTGTAGCTTAAATTGTTTGGAACTATATTCGATTTTGAATTGTAGTTTAAATTGTTTGAAAGTATATCTCTGTACCGCTGGAATTTCGATGTAAAAGAATAGTATATATGCTGTTCTATAACATCCTTTACTCGATTTCTTGTCGAGATACTGCCTAACCTGATTAATAGTTACACAACACAAAATCTGAGGCCTATCGTGGCGCAGAGGCACAAACGTGTGACTGTAAACGACAGGTTGTGGGTTCGATCCCCACTCTAAGAAGTGAAATAGTTAAAATTTTCAAATGAAATATTTAATATTTTTCTTTCTTTGCATTGGTAACAAAGCAAAGCCTCGCCACTCAACATGCAATGCCTCAAATTCGGCGAAAAGTGGGGAACGGAACGGAGAGTCTTAATTGTCATGTGTCTTAGCTTCACACTGCTTTGTGTATACCGTTCATGTCAAGGTGAGAGGGAACCTGGGAACCCAGTATTAAGACATTGTGTTGAGTAGCGAGACTCAACCCCGCGCTTTGCCTTGTGACCAAAGCAAAGAAATGAAAAATATTATATATTTCATTTCTTCGAGTGAGAATTAAACCTATCGCGTTTACAGTCACACGTTTGAGCCGCAGCGCCACGACATGCTCACGCGATTACTAACTTACCTAACTCTAACAATTTGTATCCAAACAGGATCGCGACAAGCAAAACCGTATCCACTTAGCGGGTACCGTTGAAGAACTGAAGAAGTTCAACAGTCGGCGCCGTCTGCGCGCCGCCACGCTCGCAGCGGCCTCCGTGGATGATGAAGAAGACGAGGATAGCAGGAAGTTGGTGCTGGTGGAAGAGGCTAATGCAGCTGGTAAGGATTAGTTAGTCTACCTTCACGCTATATACTGCACACAATAGGGTAAGTGGAGTGAACTTGGGAACCTAATTAAAGACACTCCGTTCCACTTGTGTTCTCCACTTTCCGCCGAAAGCATTACATGTAGTTTTGCTTTTACCAGAGCGAAGAAATGAAAACATTAAATATTTAAATTGAAAATATTAAATTTTTCATTTGCTCGAGTGGGGATCGAACTTACAACCTCTCGGTTACAGTCACACGCTTGGGCCGCTGCGCCACGACAGGTCTCGTTATTTAGTCATTTATCCGTATCGCCCTATAGTGGAATTAAAAAAAATTAAACATTGTAATTGAAACAATTTATACGTTTTTGGGTCGGGTTTCCAAAAATGTTTAAAAATCAATATATGTGATTAATTCGTTTAAAATTGTTTCATTTAATGGGGTAGCGATCGCGAAAATCAAACATATTATTTTTATTAGCCACTCTTGAAATAGTTTTTAGAGATGGGAAGGCTTCTATTGTATTAGGTTTTAGATAACTTTGAAAAAGGAGCGTATAATTGTAGAAGTATTCGAGGCAATAAAATGTTCATTGTTTTGAAATTGTGCCACTAAAAATTCTGTCAGTTCTGCCACACAACTCGCAATGCCTCAAATTTGGCGGAAAGTGGGGTACTGAACGGAGTGTCTCAAAACTATGTTCCCAACTTCCTTCTGCCTACCCTCCCATGTGCGGGCTGAAAAAAGAAAATATTTAAATTAAATTAACATATTTGTTTCAGCCGTAAACCTCATAGTGGAATCGCTAGACGACGTAGCAGTACTCCAAGATGGCCCTTCTGTTATGGACCCAGATTTATTCCACAGTGTTCTGGATGATTTGCAATTGAGATCTTTATTGGAGGTGTGTAATGATTGATTAATTAATTAAGTTTATTTTTTTTGTTAACTAATATATTAAGATGTATTGAAAATTGAAATTATTTTGTCTGGCCTGTGATGCAGGGGCACATGTTTAATCAGTCACTCAACACTCAATATCTCAAATTCGGCGGAAAGTGGGGAACGGAGTGTCTTAGCACTACATTCTCAAGTTCCCTCTGTGTACCCTGCCATGTGCAGGATACAGCGTGAAACTGCGTATTATAATGATTTGATAATATTTTCTTTCATATTTAGGAACTGGCTATTTTTTAATAATAAAAATTTTAATGTGTATTTTTTAAATAAAGTACGTTGTTTTGACTTTTGGCTCAAGAAAGAAATACGACAATGATTTTTCCACTTTCTTTTACATGCATTTCATACAGTACAGTCCAAAATGAAGCATATATTTTTTGATTGCGTTAACTGAAAAGGGAAATCTTTTCTCTGCTCTGAAGGGTTTTAGATCTAAACGTTTAGTATTAAATTTGTCTTGATATCTCAAAATATAGAGGCTTGTCGTGGCGCAGGGTCACATAAGTGTGACAGTAAAAGACAGGTTGTTGGTTCGATCGCCACTCGAGTGAGTGAAGTATTTAATATTTTCAATTCTACGCTCTGGTAACAGACAAGGCGTAAAATGCGTAAAAGAGAGTGTCTTAACACTAGGTGCCCAAGTTTACTGTAATTTTTTCTAACCCCACCCAGGTGTACGACCGCATAGCGTGCACGGTGGTGGTGACGAGCGGGCGCGCGCCCACGGCGGAGGGGCGCGCGCGCGCACGTCTCGCGCTGGAGGCCGGCGCGCGACTGCGGGCCGGCACCGCCGCCGCGCCCGCCACCGCCACCGCCATACACGACCTGCGGCGGCTGCTGGCGGCACCGCACGTTAAGGTGACTCATCTTATGTAGCTGATAGAAATAACGGCATTTAGTTATTTATTTGTAACGTATTGAGTGTGTGATTGCTATGGCAAGAAAGAAGTAAAAAGTCCCAAAGCGCTCTTTCTAAATATCAGTTTCGTTCTAAACACCACTATATATCGTTATATTATTCAATATTAATATATTCTTCCGTTATAAATAATAAAAAAATAATAGCTTATGTAAAAGTAACACATCGCTTTATAACGTTACCAAATTATAGCAATTACGCACACTCGTTCTTTTCGTTACTCTGTTTCTTTCTAGCGTAATATGTTTATTATGTTACAGGATAATACTTCTTTATCTTTCTAGTGAAATAGGTTATATGTTTGTCTCGCTCTAGCGTTATATGTTTGTCTTGCTCTAGCGTTATACATTTGTCTCGCTCTTGTGCGACAAGTTTGTTTCTATCTTACTTGCACATTACGGTCGATGAGTCGTGGTAGCCATAAAAGATTATTATTATTTCTTGATGTATCCTGAATAAACAAATTTGTAATTTGCAAAACTTGACATGCCACAACTGTGTTTTATTTTGAAATTAATAGCAATATCCATTAAAAAGAAATAGCTTTGTCCTGCTCTAACACGATATGTTTGTCTTACTCTAAACCAAAAAAAAATATTTCATTCTCGTTTCATATCTGCTTTTAATGCTAAAAAATAATTCGTTAGTTTTGTCTTTCTCAAGCGTTATATACTTGTCGTTTCTTTTTATTGTGCTATTTAAGCCGTCTTATTTAAAAAAAAATGATATATTACCTTTATCTTTTGTAGCTATTGTAGATACGTACTGGTATCGCCATACTCGTTAGTGTTTTTTAGAGTACCGGTTTATCTCATTATGTGTGTATCTTAAAAAAAATCCTGGACATTAATTTTTAAAAAATATATTTCTCTAAAAGTCTCCTTTATAGTTTCAAGGTAAATTTTGTTTCAAGGTAAATTTGTAGGGTGGGCGAAAAACTATTCTGGGGTGGATACGGCCCATCCCGCCCCCCGTCATCCTACGCCTATTTTTTCATACTGTCGAATTATTGTCTAGTCTTTATTGATGATAATTATGATAATTTGGCATTGTATATCTATTATTTATAATGTTGAAATTTATTTATTTGTATGTAAACGGGTGAACTCGAGATCTTCCGTCTTTGCGCTGAGTAAACCAAAAAAAAGCTATGTATGACAGAGTTGTTCATCTTTAAAAATTAGAAATATGTCCGCCAGAGCATTTGTCTATCTCCTAAGGACACCTCATAATAATCATTCTTTTGTTTTTCAAATTACTAAAAAGATGAAGAGCTATTTTCGAAACTATTTTAAGAAACACAGTAAATACGTTGTAAATTTTATAAAACTAAAGTTTCCTTTTACGGCATTTCCAAAAAATATATATTTTTAAGAAGATATCACTGTTATAAAATAGTCGATAATTATCCCTTTTGATACTATACATAAAAAGTAAAATTTTAACAAAATGAAATTAAAAAAAATAAATAGCAGTTTTTTGTAATTAAATATTCTTAATTGACGTAACTTTTTTATTTATCAACCGATTTAAGTAAACTAGATACTAAATGTTGAGGATAGGTTGTCAAAATATAGTGGTGAAAACTACATTTAAACCTGGTTAGCCGTTTCTGAGATTAGAGCGTTAGCAGTTTCTGAGATTAGGGCGTACAAGCGCACAGACAAATAGACAAAACACTCTCTAGCGTTAAAACTCCATATAAGAAAACATATAAACCAGATTTTAATTTGCACAAGCATAACGTATGCCAGAGTGAAAAAATGAAATTTATTAATAGTATTTTCTTTTATATATTCATTACTTATTTTTCGTTGTTTGTTTTTTTAAAATCGTAATATCAAAAAGAGCACATGTGTACGACTAGAAATGAAATATTGTATATTTTCAGTTCTTTCCTCTGATAAAAAAGCATAACGCGGCGTTTAGTTCCATCACCTAATAGGCAATTTCACAAATTCGGCAGAAATTGGGGAATGAAACGTTAACGTTAACATTAGGTTCCCAAATTCCCTCTGCCTACCGTACCAAGTGTAGGCAGAGGGAATTTGGGAACCTAATGTTCCCATGTGTTATGGGATACAGCGTGAAACTAGAAAAAAAAAGAGTAAAAAAAAAATACCCACATCGTACAGTGGTTTCGCATAAATACAACGATTATATGCGCAGTTAAAAAGGCAACGAATGATAAGAGTTTATTATCCGGGGCATGGCAATAAAATATAAATATGAGTTAGGATAACGGCGCATCGTTTCTAAGGAGCGCTTTTAAACGCTTGTAAATGTTGAAAGTTCGTTTTATATATTGTAATTGCTTGATTTTTTTGATTTTTGTTTACGATTAGGTTGTCTATTTGTTTTTTCTTTGTTTCTTTCTTCTTATAGCTTCGCGCTATATCCGTCATTAAGACATGAAGACACTCCGTTATTTCCCCCAGTTTTCGCCGAATTTGAGGCATTTCATGTTGTGGAACGGAACACAACGCCACGGTTGCCAGAGGGAAGAAATGAATACGGTAAATATGTAATTCGAAAATATTACATATGTCACATCCTAGACTGGGGATCGAACTCACACGCTTGTTTCCTCCCCCGTCCTATTAAATACTATTTGAAATAACTAAAATATATTTCTCGAAAACAATATTTAATTTTCTCGAGTGGGGATAGAAATCACAACCTGTCGCATTTCCATTCACACTTTTATTTTTAATGACATACGAGTGTTTATATTATTTGTATGTACTTTTTTCGCCCCATTAGCTTACGTTTGAATGCTGCTTCGAATGGACAATATACAAAGTATACGTTTTTAATATGATAATTGACGCTTTTTCTTTACTTTAATGAAAGTGGTGGTATGATAATATCCAATTTGTATATTAGAAGTTTGTTAAATATGATTATTTGTTTCATGATGCACATAAAAAACAGCGATGCTTAGGAGTCGAAATTTGGGTCATTAACTGAATGCTACCTTTTGTCGTGTAGTAAAATTGTAGTCCTGTCGTAGCGCTGGGGCACAAGGGCATGTGACTGTAAACGCGGCAGGTCGTGGATTCGACCCCCGCTCGAGGAAATTAAATAATAAATATTTTCAATAAAGATATTTAAAGTTTGATCTTCGCTTGATAACAAGGCTAAGCGTGGCGTTAAGTTCTGCTACTTAACACGCAATGCCTCAAATTCGGCGGAAAGTGAGAAATGGAGTGGGGTATTTTAAACACTAGGTTCCTATGTTCCCTCTAGCCTGTCATGTAAGGGATAGAGCTGATAGAATAGATACAAAAACTATTATATATATATATATATATATATATATATATATATATATATATATATATATATATATATATATATATATTATAATAATAATTTATGATTAACGATAATTACTTTTTAAAGATTTTATTATGCCTTTTTATGTTATATGGCTATTGATTTATATTAACAATTGTTTTATTTTCATTTTATTCTCGAATATATAAAGTATATATGAGTGAATGCAATGTTTGTATGGATTTAAACATATACAATCATAGCGTATTTATTTAGGTTTTTCTTTGATTCTGTTGAATAAAGTATGCTGTTAGGTCACAGCAATTCACTCGCTAAACCTTTTTTTAATGTAAAGAATACATTTGTTACTAAATTTTCTACGTAAACAAACTCGTAAAAATACAATTTATACGTAAATTTAAAAAGAGAAAAAAATTTTTGTATCTTTTTAATTTTTACAAAAAAAAAAAAAATTAACGTCTAGAAACACCTTTAACTATTTTTACTAATTTTGAAGAATTAATCTTTACTTAGAAAGGAAAAACCGTCCAAGAAAAAAAATTCGTTACGTTCGGAAATTTGAACTAAATCTTGAGCTGTAAAGCATTACACATATTAAATTAAAATACAGTAAAATGCAAGTAAATACTTCTAACGAATCTCATTTATATGCAACGAAAAAATTATTTGCCTCTTTAAGGGTGAGCTTATGTTGGAGTCGAGTGTGCGTGGTCGCGATAAAAAGCTTTTTGTATATGATCCGGTGAATTTATTATGGGCAATATAA
>DWMZ01005531.1:0-10883 GCA_018249855.1 Eueides tales michaeli | reverse complement strand
ATATATATATATATATATATATATATATATATATATATATATATATATATATATATATATATATATATATATATATATATATATATGTATATATATATATATATGTATATATATATATATGTATAATGAGCATGTCAAGTAGGTACAGTCTCTTTAAAGAAGTTCAATACAAAAACGTTTAAATTAAAGAACTTTTCTGTTCTTTTTTGTTTTCGCTTGTTAATGTATTTAACAAAGTTACAATTCTTATCTAAGATCTAACAAAAACATGAGTAATCATTATAGATCTCGAAGGCCAGGTGACAGTCACTTTTGGCGGAACACCTTTAACCTTCATTTAAACTAACGGACAAAATTAAAGTAACAAAAGAATACGCAAAATTATTTTATAATTTACATAGCACCATCTAAGTCTCTAAGCAGACAGACTGGGGAGTTAAAACCCTCCATTACCCAATTTACGCCAAAATGTCTCAACGTTTCGAGACATCGAGACATTGCTTATTAAATTTAGCAACACAACGCCGCGCCTCACCCTACCAGAGCGTTAAAATCTATATAATTAACCTCCCCCGAGTGGGAATTGAACCCGCTACGGCTTCAATAGAACTATTAATATGTATCATGTTAAAATGCTTTACCCGACAACCTTTCACAACATTGTTATACAAGCATCTGATTGTTGTTGCTTCCCACGAATGCATAATGCAACGGTGTGATTTTTTTTACAATACCCTTTTTACCTACCTGCCGTGGCGACACGACACCAAACTAAAGTATGACGAAAATAATTATCACAGTAGAAAATGAGATTTCGGAGGAAAGTGGGGTACGAATTTTATTTAATGGGAAAGCTACCTTAATATTAGGGTCCTTCTGCCTACCCTGCTATGTACTGGAGCGTGGCAAGAATAGTATCCACAATAGTCTCATTCATGTTGATTGGACCCAATTAGTATATAAATCTTAAATATTATAATTGTGAAAGTTTGTGTGAATGGATGTTTGTTCCACTTTCACGCAAAAACTACTGCACGGATTCAGATGTAACTTTGTAATAATATAGCTTATATATCAGACTATCACAAGGATTACAATTTAAGCGGGCGAAGCCGCTTTTGAGTTACCGAGAAAAGTGACATATTTCAGTAATACGAAGGTTTTTTTGACTTTTCCTTTGAAGAAATAAACAATAATCAAACACCGTTCGTTTACAGAATGAGACAAGGCTACCCTTTTACTTGTCGTTGAAGGTCTCTGCTTCATTAAATGTTATAAAAAGTTTGAATGCAACTAGAAATTGTAGAAATATAGTTATTTATTTATTATATTTTATAAAAATAGTCAATAAATAAAACAATTGTTATTTTTTTTATATTTTTTAATATTATATTATATATAAGGTTGTTGTGGCGCAGTGGAAAGTACAACTGGAAGTGATAGCCGTGAGTTCATTTCCGAGTCGAGAATATTACTATATTGAAATTATTTTTATATCCTCGCTCTGGTAAAGACGCATTCTCTATTGAGCGTTTTTTTCTATTATTGAATATGTAGTTTCGAAAATCGGGCGGTATGCGGATTTCAGGGTATATTAACACTTGGTTTCCTCTTCCTACCCTAATATGTAAGAAAAAGCTGCTTTTTTTATTATTTTTTTTAGCTTCACGCTGTATCCCGCACAAGACAGGGTAGGCAGAGTAAACCTGGGAACCTAGTGTACAGACACTCCGTTCCGTGGTGAGTGGCGGAACTCAACGCCGCGCTTTGCCTTATTACCAGAGCGAAGAAATGAAACATTAAATATTTAAAGTGAAAACATCAAATATTTCATTTCCTCGAGTGGAGATCGAGCCCAGAACCTGTCGGTTACACAACTAACTATTTTCTTAACATATTCTAGAGATTCTAAAAGAAAAAATAAAAAGGACCCCAAAGTAGAGTTTAAACTCACAACCATTACCTAGTGATATAGGACTTCCATTAACATCTTTAGGCCAGTTTCATCCAACATCAAACAAAAACATAATTCATCATATCATAATAATCTTACGTACACACACACATCAACACAGTCATACATTTGCTAATAAGTACGAGTACACGAGTGTGCGTGAGCGTGCGCGTGCGCAGTGCCTGCCCGTACCTATCACGAGGAGACTATTAAGATCCGCTTACTGTATAGATCTTAATACCATACCTTATAAAGTTGTGATATTGGTATATTCTAGATGTTTTATTATATTATATTATGATTAAGTGGATATTAGTTATATATAAGATTGAGGACGCAAGTGTGCGGCCGTAAGCGACGGGTGAGTTCGATCCCTACTCGAGGAAATGAAATATTTAATATATTTCTAACACTGGTAACGAGGCAAAAACGCCGCGTTGTGTTACGCTACTCAAAGCATAATGCCTTTCAAATTCAGCGTTAATGGAAAAATTCATGACTTAATGGAAAAATTTGAGAGCCATAACATATGGCTCAGCTGAAAGATTATTTAGTTTTTTCCCAAATTGCAAATACTACCACTCCGTACACTCCCTAGCAAATTTATAGAGGCGTCTGGCTGATAAGCGTTTGTGGATTCGATTCTTACTCGAGGGAAGAAATTATTTTTATTTTCTCATTCTACATGATAACAAAATTAAGCGCAGCGTCGACTCAACTCGACATGCAATATTTCGTAAGTTAAGGAGAGAGTAGGGCAGAGAACAGAGTGTAATAACACTTGGTTTCTTTTACCTACAAAAAATTTCAGCAATGTTACTGTTCACGAAAGGTCTAGTAACGAATGATTATGTTCCAAACATTATATGTACATATGTACATAAGTGTGGATATACGTACATATGTATAGTATATATGGTTATAATTGCAAACGGGTACGCTAAAGCAAGTAATGTTTATTTTCAAAACATTTTGTCTGCTATAGTTTAAATAGCAACGTTATTACACAATTTAGTATAATTTGATTTAAGAAATTTTGTAAGCACCATAATATATAATATACTCAAAAAGAGGGTACTTGCGAATACCATTCACATCAGGAAGTATTTTTAATCTTAGTGTTTTTTTTTAATATGGTAAGGAAAACGACAAATTTAAGTTGCACGGCAGTTGCGTGTTCTATTCTCACTCATAGAAAGGTTTTTTTTATGTGTTCTCAAAAACTAGGCAAAAAAAAAATCTAAAGTAATATTAAGAAGCATCTCAGGGTCTCGTCTGCCAGCTTCATCATCATCGGACCAGTTCAACAGTCCGGGGCTTCCACCCACCTTCAGGATCACACACCAGCTCGATGATACCATCGACTAGCTATTACTATAGTTATCTAATCTACAAATGCTTTAAGAACACGTTTTTTTTTTGTTTTATGTCTGTTTTATAGATCTTTTACAAGTAATTACAGTATTCAATGGGGAAATCGTGACTTCTTAGAACGAGATACTTATATCGTTTCGTACTTATTGACATTTGATTTATAACTACAAGGACTAAAGTAAGTATATTTAAAGGTCACTAAGTACTGCATGTTATATAACCAATGAACACTTTGAGAGGCCTAGCGAGGAGAATAAGCTCGAGACTGAAAATGTGACAGATCGTAGGTTCTATTCCCACTTGCGGAGAGTAAGTGCGGCGAAAAATGGTGATTGGAAGTGCTTTCATGAGAGTGTTTTAACCTCTACCTAACACGCTAAATGCAGGCAACAAACGTGAAACTAAGAAAAAAAATTAAAACAGCAGCGTTACACCTTTCCCCGGACATCAGGGCGTAGCGGAACTCAACTACGTGCTATGTCTTTCATAGATAAGAAGGCAAAATAATAATTTAAATATAATTCATAGGCAATCAGATTCGGTAAACTACGTATCGATATCACAACTATGATATAACTAAACGAGTAGTAACTAACTTGGTTAAATTAACAAAAAAATAATTTAAAAAAAAATCACAGCATTACATACTTTAAATTTTTGCCCAAACCTGAATCGAACCCGCTCCAACCTCTATACATAAATGGTCTTACACTCGAGAGGAATGCTATGAAGTTTATTTCAACATATTGAGTAAGTTACCTATACCTATAACAATTTCCTAGGAAATACCATTGGCGATCATTGGTTTTATGATATAGGTATGCTAGTAAAATCATTTTCTTTCCTTTTATTATCATCTTTACACTGTATCCCGAACATGGTAGGCAGAGTGAACTTGGGATCTTAGTGTTAAGACTCTCCGTTTCCATAAATTCTCTTTTTCATTTTTTTTTAGCTTCACGCTGTATGCCGCACAAGGCAGGGTAGGCAGAGGGAACCCGGGAATCTAGTGTCAAGACACTCCGTTCCACTTTCGTTCCCCACTCTTTTTCTTCGATTTTTTGGTCACATTGATTGTAGTAATTGTGACAGCTGTTACTTCGATTCTCATTCGGGACAGTAAAATAGTTTCTCGTTGTGATAAGCGAAGTGCGGCGTTGAGTTACGCAATATCTCGAAAATTGAGAAGCGAATGGGTGGGGAATTTAATTGATTTTAAATTTGGCTGGCATCCCGTTCGTTCAAGAGACTAGTAGGATGTTTCCATTGTTCATCTATAACGCAGACAAACGGAAAACAAAATATTATAATATACACATAGACGAGATTTTCTTCTTCTTGCTGTTTTGCCAGAGAGAACCTAGTGATAAGACACTACGTTCCCCACTTGCCTTCTAATTACACTAAAGCCATTGCACTAAAACCAGATTTTTATCATATTGCATATTGAATTGCCGAATTCAAAGCTGCGATTTGCCTTGTCACTAGAATAAAGAAGTAAAAATTCGCTCGAGCGGGAATCGAACATACAACCACCACGTGTGCCACTACGCCACGCTGGCTCACCACAAGGACACATATTATTCTGTTAAAGTATGACTAAGCCACAGGGAAATACCCACTACATTCTTGTTGTATGCATCGCCAAGAACGATAGACTTATAATGTTTAATTTGTTTGAAAATATGAAGCTTCACATCTACTCGCATACAAAAGGGTAGGTACTATCTCGTGTTAAAGAACTGCTTTTTTCACTTCCCACCAAATTTTTGAGTCCATTTTGCTTGGCGGAACTCAACACCGCGCTTTATACTTATATAGAAATCGTATAAAAATTTGAACTTAGCGGGTTTTGAAGTCGTGTATCATGGAAACTGTCCTCAAATCGAATATTATGAGTTTTCTAAATTAAAATGCCCGGAGAGCATGTATGCAGAAGTTGATGACAGTGGACGAGGCGAAAGAGGAATGCCGAGAACGTAGAAGTTTGGCCCTCCGTTCTCTCTGCCTACCCCGCTAGGTATATAGCGTGAAGGTAAGTTAAGTTAAGAAGTTAAGTTCTAAATAAATATTTACCTTATCTAAATGTGGATTAACATTTTAAAAATGATGAAAATATCGAAGGAAATGAAAATATTTAATTATTTTCATTTCCTTAGTTAGGAATCGAACCTACAACCGTCAATATCATATGGAAAATGACTTAGAAAAAATAATTTAAACCAATCTAAAACGAATTAAACTACAAGTTACAACAATGGGAGCTTGCAATATCTATCGCGTCCATGCAGCTGGTGTTAGAGCCTAGAGGTCGTATAGCGGTTATTTTGCATTTATGTATAGTTTATTACCGATTTGCCCGTATTGTTGGTAGTTTTATGATGGAATCGCTTGTTTTTGTTGTCTGTTTCACGCGTTATCACGCATAAAGCGGGTTTGATAATGAAAATTTAATATGATGACAATAAAATCTCCTTCTTTTTGATCAAATTGAGAAACTGCTTGCTAAGGGTTGTTCATCCTCTTGGATTATCATCAGCCTCGTGGCGCAGGGCAACTAGCATGCGTTTATAAACGCGACAAGTTGTGGATTCAATTCTTCGTTTGAGAAAATGAAAAAAATAAATATTTTCATATTCGTCGCTATAATAATAAAAAAGGAAGTTTCTTCTTAATAGGAATGAAATGTCTAACTGGGTTCCTAGATTTCCTCTGCCTACTACAGTACAAGGTTCCCAGGTTCCCCTGCCTTTTTAACTAATGGGTTTCATACTAACCAAAGTAATTATTAAATTTACACAATTTTCCATTTCTCCCGCCCTAGTACAGCAAATGCGGGGTTAAGTTCCGCTCATCGCATAATGTATCAAATTTGGAGTGTATCGTTCTTATATTCAAACCGGGAATCGAACGTGCAACCGTTGCGTTTACAGTCACTCGCCTATATCCCTATGCCAATTCAATTAAACTATAGAATAAACAATTATAAAAATGACAATAGCAAAACCTAGTGGAAAACTATAACTATAACTTTATCTAGAACAAACCTGCATTCGTGTGTCACGTACGTTATATATAGTACGTTATATATAGTACGCTATATGTACGATACGCAGTACGTTTCATTATAACTTTCATAACACTAATTGCGTTACAGCGAAAGTCTTCAGTTCATCACTTTTTGGTGAAAATACAATAATTTTTATAACTTACTTTCAGTGCAATGTTAATTTTTTTTTTTAGTGATTGTCTATATAGATAAAAAATAATTATTATATATTACGTTACGTTCCGGAAGTGGTTATTGTAGATAATGGAGAATGGAATTTTATTATTTGTGTCCCCTTTTTGAGGCCGCATAAGTATTCACTCCGATTACAAGAGAAAGCGTTGAGTTCCGTCACTCATCCTGCAATGCCTCCAATTCAGCGGAAAGTGGGGAACGGTAAACGTTTTTGTGGAACGGAGTGTCTTCACACTCGGCTTCCAAGTTTTCTCTGCCAAATTGGTGGCATCGGTAAAAAGATATTCGATTTCTCAATTTCTCTCATACTTTTTTTCAACAGTCTAAAATTTATAATGATTTCGTGTCCATCACAAGATAGGTACCATCAGGATCATCAACCCAGTGGCTGTGAGCACGACGATTGAGGGCCTATATAAAATATGGCATTGTGTTGCACTGAAACATGTTACGTCTCGAAAAATTGGAAAATAGCGAACGGAGTGTTTTAATACTAGCTTCTCAGCCTACCCTGCTATATGACTTACAGAACTTAATTTAACTTAACTCAGCTTCACGCTATATACCTAGCGGGGTAGGCAGAGAGAACGGAGCGACATACCTCTTTCACCTCGTCCACTGTCATTAACCTCTTCATACATGCCCTCCTGATAAAAGCGACTGGCACCGGACCGGATGGTCTAAACCATCGAGTTTATAAAGATGATATATACAACATTTACACCAATGGTGCCTATACAAGTTTTGGCCAAGAAAAATACTTGAACAAGCTTATATTCACCACCAGAACGACGTCACGAGACGCCTGGAACTAAGATAATTACATATACCAAGTTTTCCTTACACGAGAAAATTAACTTTCGACATAGTTCAAAACAATGTATAGCCATAATTCGCTTAATATTGAACTTTAACATAGAGGTTCCCGCTTTTTCTTGAAAAGTTGGAGTCATTGCTATTTGAGTTACGGAACCCAACGCTGCCTTCTGTCTGCCAGAGCGAGGAAAAAGCTTTATACTCTACCTTGGACATAGCAATCAGCAAAAGGAACTTGGGAACATAATTTTAGGATATTCCTTTCACAACTCTCCGATCTAGATTCGTGACATATTTATTAAACAGCGGAGCTCAACGCTGCGCTTATTTAGCCTTGTGAATGCACGACACAACCCATGGTTAAATTAAAAAACTATACTTACACACAAACATTCCTTCCTTATAGTAGAAATTGACAACGAGATTTTTATCAGATTTTAGACACATTATAATATATGTAAATAATCTATCACCAGGTTCCCAAGAGGGAACTTGGGAACCTGATGATAGATTATTGCAGCGTAAAACTAAGAAATATCTGTTCACTCGCAATAAGATTGAAAATGATATACTATAACCCATATATATAACTAAACATATTTGAGAAAGTCAATGACCTCGTTTACAGAATCGCCTTACTACCTATACATTGCTGGTTTTATTAAAGACGTCCATATGCTGTCTGTACTATTCTACGGTCCGCAGTATAATTACGTATTGTGTAAATGGCGGGATAGGTGGAGGGAACCTAGGAACCTAGTGTTATAACACTCCGTTCCCATTAAGGCACATCCGTTCTCCACTTTCTATTATATGTTTAAATTATATTTTAAAAGAGCAGGTATTTAATTTTCTTCCTCATCGGTGGTAAGTAACTCGACTTTATTTAAAAGCGCTTTTAATTGCCTAAATTGAGTTGAAAGTTTGGTGATAAGTATTTTCGGCGTCGAATTTCGCCATTCACAAAAGTGGGGGGCGGAAGTGTTAGAATGGGAACGTAGTAATTTAGAACTAGGTTCCCAGGTTCACTTGGCATACCATTTTATGTATATATATATATATATATATATATATATATATATATATATATATATATAACAACGAAAACATGTAACAGTGTTTATGAAATGAGATAGCATTCGGATCATGTACCAAGTTCACATACTTATGTTAATAAGTCGAGTTTGATGACTGTGTCTGTCAATAACTGAGGGTATTCTTCTTCACAGTTATATTTAACTACCTATTGTCGTTAAACTATAGGTAGAGTAGTGGAAACTTTTAAATAACACTTGTATTACTCTTTTTTAAGTGTTAATGTATACTTAGGAAAGAAAAATACTACTTTAGAAGACGGGATAAGAACATGGCCTTGGAACGGCGTTCAACTCCGCCACTATGCCTCTAAAAAAGCAGAAAGTGTGGAAAGGATAGGTCCAAAGATCTTAACACTAGGTTTCAAGATATAGCTTGAAGCGAAAACAAAATTAACGCAACCAGTACCGAACCCGCGCTCTCTCTTAACCGGAGGGCGAGAGTATCGTTAAATTAAATTTTTATAACGTTTTTCAATAGTGTTTCCTATACAATCCAAGTATCACAACCACTCATGTATCACTGCCACACGATACAAAAACATAAATATATAAAAAAACAATGTACAATTTGAAGCAAGGTGTCAAGTAGAGCACTTCCGGTTAGCGTTACATTGCCGACTTGGTAATTGAGTATGCTGACTGCGAGCGATTTTAACTTGAATCGATTGATTTTAAATTGATTCATTGAAATGAATCAATTTGACTGATGTATTTGGAATAGTATTTTTGATTTACTATGATAGATGCGGCGTTAGGTTCCACTACCTTGTAACGTCCTAAGATTGTGAGTCAGAGTTAAGCAAGGAGAACGGGATATTAAGACACTCCGTTCTCCACTCACCGCCCAAAATTTGTTGATATCTTAGCGGAAGTCAACGCCATAATTCTTTTTCTAACCAAAAGAAGGATGTTAAAATATTTTTCTATCCTAAATAGGAATCGAACCCACAACCATATACCGACCAAAGCCTCAAATTACTAAAAACTTTAAACAACTTTTTAGTTCAATTTCCTCAAATAAAAAATACTATTTAATATACAAAACAGATAACGTAACTAACTTCCTATAGTTTCACCGATCGCGTGCAACTTGCAAGACAATCTGGTTCGTTATGGAGCGTTACCCAACACCTCAGCTATTGGTCTGTTGGGTAATGACTAGCGGATATGCAATGACCTAAGATTATATATTATCCACACTTATGTACCATTAATTTGAATTAAAAGAGACCTGTATTGGTGGTTGATATATTAATGAAACGGTACGTGGGGAAAGGAGTATCTTTTCTATGCTCTTTACAGTATACCTACAGTGCGAAGCTTATAAAATAGAAAGTTTTATTTTTGTTTTTTTTAGCCTTTTTCAGATACGTACAGTTGAAATTAAAAAAATAATTTTAAAATGTCACAGGTAAAATGTCACCTTTGCATGAAACGTCGATTGTTTAAGATACAAAACATACGTAGATATTTGCAGCTTTATGTAATCTATAAAATTGCATTTATACTGAAACAGTATATACTATTTGACTATAGTCAATTAGAATTTAATTTTATGAAAAAAAAACATTTCATGAAATAATAGAAGTAAAATTATTTAAAAATTTAAAAATACCCCCAACAAACTTGAGAACCTAGTGTTAAGACACTCCTATCCATTTCCATTCCCCACTTTCCGCCGAATTTGAGGCATTCCGTGTTGAATGGCGGAACACAACGCCGCGCTTTTTGCCTTTTTACCAGAGCGAAGAAATGAAACATTAAATATTTAAATTGAAAATATTAAATATTTCATTTAGTCGAGTGGGGATCGAAACCAGAACCTGTCGGTTACAGTCACACGCTTGTGCCGCTGCGTCACGAACCAACGCAGTTTCAAGATTTTGGATTAAAAAACTGCAGGAGCTACGGAGCCACCGACAGACATACAGGTCAAACATAGAACTTTCTTTTTGTGTCGTAGGTTAAAACTAATCACAAAAGTACCTTTTTTTATGCGAAGTAATCATAAATATTTGAATTATTTTATCTTATCTAACGTTTAAGCTGAACAATTTAAATTTTAATGAGACAGATTATAATGACATACAAGGATGGTGGAGGCGAGACAGAAATCTGTAATCATTTATAAAATAACATGGAAATGAGGTCTTGTTGGTATCGAGTTGGTCACTGGTTCAAATTTTGTGAAAAATAATATTAGAGGATTAAGATAATTGTGTAATTGTTGCCACGCGTATCTTTCTAGTAAGTGATTAAAATAAATTAAATCCATTCTCTCAAGGAGGTATCGAACCGGCCGTCCTTATAAGGAAAAAAATAAACAAAACAATATATATATATATATATATATATATATATATATATATATATATATATATATATATATATATATATA
>DWMZ01005530.1:0-10883 GCA_018249855.1 Eueides tales michaeli | reverse complement strand
GCTGAGTGAAAGTGAGTTAATATATATAAAATTGCAAATTATAGCCAGATTATGAGAAAATATCTCAATATTGTAACATGTGGCGTAATTATCACGACGTGGTGACATCTTGGCACGCCGTTAGAGCCATTATACAGTATTTTGAATTATCTTATGATAACCTTTATAAATATCATGGACCTGGGAAATGGAATGATCCAGATATGGTAAGGCAATGTTTTTTTTTTTATTTTCACGCTGTATTCGGCATGTAAGAGGGTGAACGTAGGGAACCTGAGAACCTGAGGATCTAGGATTAGCTCAATACTTGTAACGAAGGAAACAAAAAAAAAAATACATTGCAAGATTTTAAATAAAAAAATTTAGTTTGTTTTAAAATCAATATTATAAACCAGTACTGATTCGCCAAAATTAGAAAGCTGAAGTGTGTATTCTTGTTTTGCATTTTGCTTTTTAATTGCTGATGTATTTAAATGCGCATAACATTTGAGTGGTTGACATAGAAAATTCTTAATTGATTATATATATATTTATAGACCATATATCGTGTAACAAAAGCAAAATATCTGACAGCGTGACATTTAGATTATCACGCGGGTGTAAATAATATGTTTATTACTAAATTTAAAAACGTATAAAAATTGGGACGAAGCAGGATTTGAACCTGCGCCTCTTGAAAACCGGTTCAAATCCTGTTTATACGTTTTTAAATTTAGTATTTTTCTTTCGTAAGTGTGGAATAACACTTTAAAAATAGTAAAAATAATATGTTTATTGTTATATTTTGAATGCTTTTGTCGCAAATGGCAGGAGGACTTCGGAACCTAGTGTTAAGACACTCCGTTTCGTTCCCTAACTCCGCCGAATTTAAGACATTGCGTGTTAAGTGGCGGAATTCTAAGCCGCACTTTGTCTTGTTAACAGAGCGATGAAATGAGACATTCAAATATTACATTTCCTCGAGTGGAGAGGGAACCACAACCTGTCGCGTTTACAGTTTACAATTTATTATATTTTATAAAAATATTTAATACTAGTTTAGCTAAATGCCATAACCATAATTAGTTTAACAAGGATATTGTCACCATTTTTATTGATCTAATTTTAAATAAATCATAACAAACAATAAATGGATATCGCAGTACAGCCGATGCATCAAAACTTCTTAAACTTTTGCACCAAATTAAAGGCCGTTTTCCGAATTATAGAAACAGTAGAAACGACGTTTCTGCTAATGTAGGGTCCGATTTAGTGAGCGTGTCTACACATGTCAGCTGTATTAATAATTCGGACCCCTTGTTTATGCTTACAAATTCAACAGGTTAAACATAACCGGACAGAGCATTTTTTGATATAAACATGAGTGCAGTATGTGGTGTAGCCGATAAGACGGTAAAATGTTTGTATTTCAAGATTTTTTTTGTAATCGAGGAAAGTGACGATAGTGACATTAACGTGGAACGTCAAAGTAATGTCAATGCTTACGATGCTAACGCTCCGATCCGTCAGTACTGTAAGCACTAGTCAAGTCACATGTAACATCAAAGTCACACGAATTTTGCCGCATCTGTTGTACGCTATGGCGGCTGTTTTGATAATTCCTAAAACGGCCAAAATGTGCGCAACCATCTACAGCTTGACATCTACCGTACTGTATATGCGAGTGACATTTTAATTTCGAATTTGACATTGTGTTTTTTTTTGACAGCTCATTTTTGGCACAGGTTCGTTAACTGACAGCCAAAGCAGAGTTCACATTGCTGTGTACGCGATGTTGTCCGCGCCTTTATTGCTGTCCTGCGATATGAATAAAATAACAAATTATGAAAAGAAACTTTTGCTCAATTTAGATTTAATGGCGATCGCTCAAGATGATTTAGGGATTATGGCGAAGCCGTATTATGTATGTTATTTCTTTATATAAATTTATTCATTGGATAAATAAATATATTGGTAATTATTCACATGTCTTTGTATATAGGGAACGTTATTATCCAGCCATATTTCCTAACTTTTTCGTTAACTCAAACACAAATATATAGAACAACTAATGTAGTAAGAAATTTTGTTCATTATTAGGATATATTTAAATTTGTTATGTCTTAATTTATATAACTTTACCGTTTTAAGATCCTAACTGGTACTAACAATAAAATAATAATTTAAATTAATAAATATTTTTAAGACATAAAAACAATTTTATAAAAATTTTTAAATAATGATAATACAAAACAACCAAGAAAAAAAAGTAGAATAATTAATATATTTTTTTATTACAGTTACAGCATATAACGCTATGGGTAAAACAACATTTACCAAGAAAAGGTGATCGATATCATTCCGTCTCTTTCGCACTTGTTAATATGAACGAAGAAAATCGTTTAGTTTCATTCTCTCCTGGTATATATGGGCTGAATTTTACTGATTATAGTGTTATGGTAATTTATTTGTTTTTAACTTATTTTTTAGTTACTTTTACTATGATTCAAATTAAGTGAAAAGAGAGGAACGGAACGGAGTGTAACACTGGGTTCCCAAGTTTCCCGTAAAAATATATTTTTTTTATTATGTGTCACAAATTATTTTTTTTCCTCATTATGGTGATGAAGCGCGGTGTTAAATTCAGTTCTGCTCAACATGCAATATTTGTATACCTACAAGATTAGTTTGAAAATGGAATGTCTTAACACTAGTTTCTCTTTCCCTGCTCTCTGCTGATATAAGTAAAAATATACAATGTATATTAATTAATTATTTAGCGGAATGCAGATAATGCGAAAAAGGGATAGAAATCTTATTGGAAATTTAGTGTATTAACATGTACGGAATACTAAATTTAAAAACGTATAAAAGTTTGGACGAAGCAGGATTTGAACCTGCGCCTCTTGAAAACCGTTCAAGCGCTCACCAAGCTCCGTCGAAATTTTTATACGCTTGTTACAACTTATTTATGTTGCTAGCATCTCTGTAGGGTTTTTACAAATTACCGCTACCCAAAGATAATTAGAATTATCATTTGGCAAGAGAGAATGCTATTTAATAAATATTTTTACTATTTTTAAAGTGTTATTCCACACTTAGGAAAGAAAAATAATTATATAATAATTTTATACGTTTTTAAATTTAGTATTTTTCTTTCCTAAGTGTGGAATAACACTTTAAAAATAGTAAAAATGTACGGAATACAGCTATTAAATTATTAAGCTCAAAAATCTTTCGTAATTTTAATCTTATTTATCAAGATTTTCTTTATTCCAGTTAGATAAATCCAGGGATTTCGTTTACGACACACAAAAATAATCCCCGTAATTTTTAATTTTTAATATTTTCCATAATTTAGAATAATTTAATAATGATGTGGCGTCTAAATAATTTATTGAAATATTATTTTTTCACTTTTTTTATATTACAGGATATATTTAGCCAAAACATTATTAGAAATATATCATCTACTGATATTTTGTCAGTTGACATTCCAGCTGAAGGTAATACTTAAAATAATATAAGATAAATATATAAATAATCTGTATAGCGTTGAACTATTTATAATGTATATATTTTTAATTTCAGATGTGATATTATACACCTTGTTTCCATTATAATAATACAAAGTTAAAGTATAATTTAAAAAATATCCAAGTATTGCCATATCAAGAAATACAAGTTTTATATAAACATTTGTCTACAAATCAATATTGTATAAATTACTTAACAGTAATAAATTATAAGCAGCACGTTTTAATTTATTGTAAATGATTAATAAAAATCATAAAAATAATTATTTATTTATGAACTTTCTGATTTATTTTCCTAAATATATAAAAAAGCTTATTAAATATATGAAACCTATAATATATTAACAATTTTATTTCAATTTTGTTTTTAGTTTCACACTATCCTAAAGGGGAAACTTGGCGGAGTTAGTGTTAAAATACTCCGTTCTTTTATCCACTTTCCGCTTAATTTGAGGCATTGTGTGATGAGTGACGGAACACGAAAGTGACAGAATGAAAATATTAAATATTTTAATTTCCTCGAGTAAACCCCACAAAGGGTTAATAGTCGTATGTTTGTGCATCTGTGCCAGTACGGGTCTTAAACAGATAATTTTCAACAGATAATTTAGAATTTAATGTAGCTCACGAGCTCCCATTAAACTATATCTTAAACACATTTCACAGCTTCTTGCCAAGTCCTTGTAGTGGTGGTGTGAGCCAAACGACTATCGTTAAAACACTTAATTCTATAAAAAGCCAGTTAAAAACATCTAAGCTTTTTATGTGTTACGTGCAGTTTTTCTTTGCAAAAGAAAAATCTTTTTAAAAAGTTTTTTTTTCATATGGCGTTTTATCACCGAAAGTAATTATTTTATATATTTTTTAATAATAATGAAAGAATATTTATAATATTAGTATAGATAATAAAAACAGACGTTGAATTAAATTGATTAAAAAACTAGAATCCAAGGCAATTAACACGAAATTTATAAATTAAGATATTGGCAGCATTGAAAAATCAAAATAGAGATAATTTTTACCGCGAAATTCAATATAGATACGAATTTAACTTTTAATAAATAATAAAATATATATATTCAATAAAGATTAATTATTTTAAAATACAATCAATAATATAAAAGTGACAAAGTATTCTAATTTAGTTAGATATTCATATAGAATACGTACTTATATATCAACACAATACATAAGTGTTTACAAAATAACAAAACTAGTGCAAAAACGTGCTTGGATTATACGTAACTTACAATACTTCTATGATTTTAAAGAGATACCATCAGTCGGCTATAACTATGAAAATAAAAATTATATTTTATTAGAAAATATAAGAGGTGAAAAAAAGTGAACGGGTAAAGGATAGTACATAATATATCCATGTAAGTTTAATGAGGAGAGATTAAGTAGAAAATTAATTTTAAATAGAAGTTATGGTGATTTTTTTTAGCAAATAAGATTAGAGATATTTTTAAATTTAAGAAATAATTATATATTTTTACATTATACATACAATATATGATTTTTTAGGCCTGTTAAGCAGCGACACAAGCGTGTGACTGTAAACGACACGTTGTGGGTTCGACTCCACTCGAGGAAATGGAATATCTAATATTTTTAAACAAAATAGTTGATATTTTTATTTCTTCGCTCTGGTAACAAGGCAAAGCTTGGCGTTGACTTCCGCCACTCTTCACGCAATACCTCAAATTCGACGGAAAGTGAGGAAAAGAAGTCTCTGCCTACTCTACCAAGTAAGGGATATAACGAGAAGCTGAAAAAAAAATCATATAAAGTATTTTTTCAATTATCGCACTCAATACTTTATTAAATTGGAATAAAAAAAATATTCGATGACCTACCTTTATTTTCTTATATACATTTACAGTTTATTATTTAAATAAATATATTAAATTTTACCATTTTATGTTAAATATTGTCGACATTGCCATATATTCACTATATATTTGTATATAATTCGCTCCATAACAATTTAGATAGTAGACCCACAATCAGTCCAAATAGAATATAGTTTCAGTTGGCGTGAACCATATAATTTTAGTTCAACATGGCGAAGAGAAGTCCTAGCCGATCCTATAACCGCTCCATTAATGTTTCGTATTTGCATACGTTCCTGATTACGTTATTAGTTGAGAAGTCTGAGAACCCGGATTGGATCCGGCAGTGTACACAATTTCTAATATATATTATATTATAATACAATGGAAATTATAATTTATCTGTTTTAAAGCTTATTCTATCACAGATTGACAATTTAATTGTGTCTAAATTTTATATTTTTGTGTTTTTTTTTAATATAAAAATGAGAGGCGTGTCATAACGCAAGAGCACAAGCTTGTAAACGCGACTGTTATGACTTAAATATTTAATATTTTCGTTTGTTCTATGAAATAATAAAACGCGGCGTTTACTTCTGCCACTTAATATCCGCGGAAAGTCAATATAGGCAAAGAAGGAGTCCTAACACTAGGTTTCTAAATTCTCTCCACTTACTCTACCACGTACAGGATAAAGCATGAAGCCAAAAAAAAAAATATTGTAATTTCAGCATTATTAAAACAACTGTACTGTTCATCTCCATAACTAAGATTTATTATATTTTATCTTCTACACAAAAACGTGACTTTTATCCAAAAACGAGGCGGCGGTATTCAAATAATTGCGCCTGGCCACTTTCCAAGAATCTATTTAAATGTTTCTCATTTGTGCCTAAGTTACGAGACTATATAGAACTCTAGACGCCCTATATGAATGGGTCAAGATTGGCCTCAAATGTCAATCGTGCTTAGGATATTTATAATGTTAGAACATATTTCTTGCATATATTTTATATCAGTTATTGACATTATAGTCTAGGGAATAAATGTAGATACAATATACCTATTGTCTTTTTCCAGTTTCCAAACAGCTTTCAGTTGGATTCCAGTTAGACTTCCAGTGTTTCCATTCCAGCTAGAGTTCTAGTGTTTCCAGGTCGATAAGACATGGGTACCTTTAAAACCTTGTCTATTTCCACCTTAAATGCCGGCACCGCACCTGTAGCTCCTCTGGTGTAACACGGAGCCGTAGGCGGCGGTGATCACTTACCATCAGGTGACCCGTACGATCTTTTCCGTAAAAAAAATACAATACTAGGAAAATTGTTGGTTAGGTTCACACTGAATCCTGTTGGCAGGGTAGACAAAGGGAACTTGGGAACATAGTATTGTGACATTCCATTTTCATTAAGACCCTTTAGAAGTATATGCTTTATTTTTTTTATTATTGTTGCATTTTTATTTCTGTTACATCCTAAAAACTGCATGTTTTGCGTTGCGTGCATTTAGCCCAAAAGACTTTTTTCAGTTTCGCACTTAATAAAAAATATTTAATATTTTCATTTTCTTTGCTCTGGTAAGATAACAAAGCGCGGCGTTGAACTCCGCCCCTCAACACAATGCTACAAATTCAGCGGAAAGTGGGGAGTTAAAGACTTTTAATGGGAAATCTGTGTTCTAACACCAGGCTCCGAAGTTTCTTTCCTATATGCAAGACAGCATGAAGCTAAAAAAAATAATTGTCATATAAAAAGTTACTAATGTCCACTCTAAACCAGCCATTCACGTCAAATTCATTCAAAGAATATATATATAATAATATCTGAACATGTGATAAAAACTATTTTCACCGGAAAACAACTTTAATATCTGTTGGAAGGATGTTGTAAAAAGAAAAACCGTTAAGCCTCCTCGATCATACTTTAGGTCTCGTACACACGCGCATTATTTTATCGAATATCTTATATTTTTATGCTTTGATTTACCAGAAGTATACATTGTAGTTTATTAAGGCAAATCGCGGCGTTGAATTCTGTCACTAGTGCCTTTAGACTAGGTTTGATCTACCAACTCTATTATGTAAGAAAAAGCTACTATTAAAAGCAATAATAATTATTAATAATAAAATAAATTATATGAAGGTACATTATAATTTTTTAAAGATCTATTTTGAGAAATTTGTGATCAAGATTTATTTTGACCATTATTGTCTCTATTTATGGTTATTTTAAAAATAATTAAATTCAACGGAACGAACGAAATTGATTCATACACTAAATATTATTCAGCATTCCGTTAAGTATTTTATTTCAAGATTTTTGAACAATTATGGCTACAGTCAAGTAATTGATAAGAAAAACTTATTAAAGAAATTGTTCATTACCTTTGGTAACGGTTTCTATAAAAAATGTAAGAACCAAATTAAGTTCCGTAATTCGTTATATATAGAAAAACAAGGTCCATACGTTTGTCTAATTTGCTTTATAGACTCTTGGATCGTTTCCTTTTAATCTTAATAATATTTTGTTTCCTCATCATTCACGTTAATTATATTATTATTTAACTTATACAACTAAATCTATCAAAAGAAAATATGAATTTTAGCATATATTATTACGAGGCCTGTCGTAACGCAGCGGCACAAGCGTGTGACTGTAGACGACAGGTTGTGGGTTCGATCCCCACTTGAAGAAATAAAAAATATATATTGTCTATTTAAATATATTATAGTTTCATTTCTTCGCTCTTGTAACAAGGCAAAGCGTGGCGATGAGTTCCGCCATTCTCAATGCCTTATTCGGCGGAAAACGGGCTACAGAACGGAGTGTCTTAACACTACTTTCCAAAGTTCCTCTGCTTACCCTGCCGTGTGCGGTACAGGATACAGCGTGAAGCTAAAAAAAAATATTTTTTAATATATAAATTAATATAATATTGAGTTGCGTTTGTAAAGAGCTTTAAAAACTTTTAACGGTGCGAAGGGCTGTCTGCTGGCGTGAGAGGAAGTATGGGATAGATCGCTTTTCAAATTCCACTCGGTACAACAACCAATATAAATTCTTTCTTATTCACGTTAAAACGAGATGTCTAGATTAAAGTGCAGTTCTCTTTTAATAATGGGATAGTTTTTCTATTCTTTTAGTATTGAAATTAAGGAAGAGTCGGTAATTTTGTAATAATATTATACTATGCCTCCACGCATTTGCTCAAATTCGGCGGAAAGTGGGGAACGGAAATGGAACGGAGTGTCTTAACACTAGGTTCCCGGATTCTCTCTGCCTACCCTGCCCTGTACGGGATACAGCGTGAAGCTAAAAAAAATATCTCAAGGGAATTAAATATTTAATATTTTTATTTCTTTGTTCTGATAACAAGGTAAAGTGTGTTGTTCAATTTCGTCACTCAGCGTGCAATGCCTCAAATTCGTCGAAAAGTGGGAAACAAATGTGTCTCAGTGGGAACAGAGTGTCTTAACACTAGGTTCCAGGTTCCCTCTACTTACCCTGGCATGTGCAGGTTACAGCGTAAAGCCAATTATACCTACTATTTATCGTATTAAAGGTTAAAAAATAATTGTTCAAAAATAATTCAATTTACGAAAAGAATTGATTGCTAGTTCATTAGATATTAAATTTTTTTACGTGATATAATTTAAATAATACGTTACCCTTTTTTAATGTTAATCTTAAAAGTTAAATAAACAATTGAACGTAGCTGGATTTGAACAGGTGCTCGCCAGGAACCTACTATGTTCAAAGTTTTATACACTTTCTAAAATAAGTAATTATTATTTATTATAAAAAAAAATCTCTTTCCAAACGATATTTCTAGCGAATTGTCTTTGGAAATTTGTAAAAATCTCTAACAACATATATAAGTTGTAACAAACGTATAAGAATTTCGACATAGCTTGATAAAAACTTACGGCGTTTACACTTCGGTCCGTTCTCTACTTTCCACCTCATTGCGTATTGAGTGGGGGAACTCAACGCCGCGCTTTGCATTGTTACCAGAGAAACAAAAATATAAAATAAAAAAAAAATATACAAAAAAAAAATATATAAAATAAAACAAAAATATGAAAAAAAAAATTGAAATTATTAAATATTCAAATTAAAGTAAAGTAAGACTATTAAAGTGAGTCACTATAAATGCTATGAACTAATTTGTATTTTAAAATTATAATTACTTGATTAAGACGCTGAGTTCGGTCACTCTATGCAATCTCCAGTCCCGAGTATTGGATCAACGATAAAGAACAGTGTCTTAAGAGCATCCTAATGACCGAATGTAAATGCGGATTTATATTTCCAAAATCAAAACAAGGGCAAAATATTAACATCTTTAAGAATGTTTTTGCACCCCATTCCAAGTCACCATAAGCTCGATTTGAGCTTTTTAGGGACGTGCTCTGACATGTATAATCTGGGGATAGTCCGAACACAACAATTCCTTACGGACTTTTAAAAAAGGAAGCTTTTTTTATATTTTTAAGTAAAGTAAATTAACTTAGACAAGTTTTATATTTAGTAATTTAATGGATCTCCAATTTGTATATTAAATAATATATTATTTAGAGGCTGTGTGACTGTTACCGACAGGTTCTGGGTTCGATCCCCAGTGGAGGAAATAAAATAGTTAATATTTTCAATTTAAATATCTAATGTTTTATTTCTTCGCTCGGGTAATAAGGCAAAGTGCGGCGGTGAGTTCCGCCACTCAACACGCAATGCCTCAAATTCGGCTGAAAGGTGGGAACGGAAGTGGACACTCCGTTCCACTTAACACTAGGTTCCCGGGTTCCCTCTGCCTTCCCTGCCTCGTGCAGGATACAGCGAGAAGCTAAAAAAATGTTATTTAGATATCTAAAACAATAGCAGTTTTACTTGTAGGTACCTTTTTTCTATTCTTAATATATTTAAAATATCTAGATAAGTACAATCAATTTTTATCACTTTTCTAGTGTTAATTCACATTTTTAAAAGAATAATGCATATTCAGAAACGTATAAAAAATTAAACGTAGCGAGATTTGGTCCCTTGGAATCCGTCCCAGCGTTACGACGACTAGGCCATACGATCTCATTATACTACGTCGCAATTCTTAAGCGCTTGTTACAACTTATTATTATTTATGTATTTTATAAGCAATCATGAAATCTATTTATTTTTGTGGCGTTTAACAAATACTTTAGAATGTAAAATTAATTGTATGACAATCATATTACAATTTTTTTGAAGTGAAAAAATCAAAAGTGAAATGAGAATGACACGAGAATTTATAACATGTTACGTTTGGGAAAGAGAGATAGGCAGCATTATACAGTGTTAGTTTTGTTTGTGGTTCACTGTTCGCTTCGCTCTTCCTACTTCTTTCTGCACTCTCTCTTTCTGGTCCAAGAGGCGTGGGTTCAAATTCTGCTTCGTTAAATTTTTTATACGTTTTTAAATATAGTATTCATACTGTACGCTTACAGAGGAAACTGTTTGGTCCTACTTTTCGCTCCATATTCACGACATTGAATTTTATTTGC